>JAFIRS010001913.1:42500-275646 GCA_018342105.1 Gonioctena quinquepunctata | reverse complement strand
AAAAAAAGGGGTGAAAGAAAAAGGGAAAAAAAAAATTGGGGAATTTCACGGGACCCCCTTTTTGTTACATCTTTTTGGGGTGATCAGCGCCTGAACCAAATTGCCCGGGAAAAAAGCAGGAGTTTTTTTTGGTTTTGGGTTGCCCTTTTTTCAAACTGGGTTTTTTTTTTTTTAGCTATGAAGGAATTATTGAAACGGTCGAAAAGTTTCTACCTTTTTTGGACCCCCTTTTTTTTCAGTAAAGGAAAAATTATCCCTTTTCCCAGCACATCGGGAAAAAAACCTAAAAAAAAACAATAAAATCAATAATGAAAAAGGTTGGGGTTTATTTTAGGCTTTTTTGTTGGGTATTCTTCCAAAAAACCGGGACAACTGAATCTTTAAATGACCTAATGGTCCCAAAAACCCCAAGAGGGGGGGAAGGAGAAAATAAAGATAAACAGGGGGAATTGATTTTCTTTGAATTCAGGGTTCGATTTGTTTGGGGAGAAAAATGGGGGTTTTAAAATCCCTCTTTCCCCATCAATTTTTTTTTTTTTTTTTTCCCTTTTATATGGGAATTGAATGCTTTGGGGTTTTTTAAATTTTTAAAGGGAAAAGTAGTTGTCACACATATTTATATAATAAAAAGAGACACGAGAGAAAGAGTCGATGGGGGGCAAACATTTTTTTTCTTACGTGACGATTTCCCCAAAGTCAACCGGGGGGTTTTGGGAAATTTTGGGAAGGTATAGCATACCGTTTCACGATGCTGGAAATGCTTTTCCGTGGTGTTAACTTTGGCATGTTTTTCTCTCGAAATGTCGTCGGGATCTGTATTTTGGGGGTTTCTTCTTTTTAGATAAACCCGGCAAGGGAAATTTTAAAAAAACAAAATTTGCTTTACGTGTTGACTACCTGACCTACTAATTATCAGGACAGCTGGAATTGAGCGATGCTACACAAACAGAAATCCAAAGCTGATACGGTGAAATTCTGGCTTGACCGAGTAACGGATTGGGAAATAGCAATTAATCTCTGTCAACCTATATAATATTTCACATCTCATCAGATTTGCAGATCGATCATTTTTTTTTTATATGTTCTGGTTCCCACGAAAAGGGATATCCTGTAATGTTCAGAGAACATCGTGGGAACCAAGGGAAAGAAGGTAGGAGTTGGTGTTCTTCTTAAATTTCTGGAGGTTGTATGCCTCGGGGAACACCTCCCTAGGCAATGAGTTCCAAAGCCTCGCAGTTCGTTGGATGAATGAGTCTTTGGAAAGTGATGTTCTGCAGGTCTCCAAAGTGACCACGAATGGGTGTGAAGACTGAACTTGACGGGTTAATCTCGAAGAGACTGCCAAAGGAGGAACGATTGTTGATATTTCAGAAGAGCATCGCCCATGAAAATATCTATAAAATAGAGACAAATCGCCAACTTTTCTACGGTGTTCCAGACAAGTGAGCGAGTTTGTAAGCGAGGCATCACCGACGAGACGAATTGCCCTTTTGACAGAATCCAATAGCTTCAGGATATGTTTAGGTGCCGCACTCCAAATATGGGAACAGTATTCCAGGACAGGTCGGATCTGTGCCTTATAGATCATAAGCAGCTGACTGGAGGTGAAATAGCTCTTGGCACGAAACAAAACCAAGTTTTGGGATGCACTTTGGCAATGGACCTCACGTGATTTTCCCAGGAAAGGTTATTGCTGATAGTAATACCAAGCATCGATATGGATGACTTCAGTGGTATGGTTACTCCTGACAAAGTTATGTTAGGCATAGTGAGATCGGCTTTTCTAGAGAAAAGACATGCTTGTGTTTTGTTTGCATTGAATTCTACCAAGTTATTGGATCCCCATTCGAGAATTGTTGCTAAGTCCATATTTATATTGTTAACATTTCTTCCTCGTTCATTTCTGGTTTCACGGGCTGATATAGGGGCCCTGGAAGAGAAAGCGGTATGGAGGGTACTATCATCGGCAAAGCTGTGTACAGGACATGAAGTTGCTTTCAACAGGTCGTTGATGTGAAGTAAAAATAGTGTTGGTGCTAGAATGGATCCTTGCGGAACACCAGCATTTATGAGTAGAGTGTCAGATGAAACTCCATCGACCACTACATGGAGAGACCTGTTTGAGAGAAAACTAGCAAGCAGAGAACACAGCTGAGGGGCAAGCCATAAGATGGAAGCTTGGCGAGGAGTCCCTGGTGCCAAACTCGATCGAACGCCTTGGAGATATCTAATGCCACAGCTAAAGTTTCTCCAATAGTTTCAATAGGTAGCCGCCATATATGTGAGGCGTTTTCGATGCAGGTCACCAGTTGATCTCTGATGGCGGAAGCCCTATTTCCTATCCTTTATAATTCCTTAGTCTTCCAGTTATTTCATGAGCTCGATGTTGCTGGCTTTTTCCATTACCTTTGTAATAATAGATAGCAGTGCGATAGGTCTGTAGTTGCTAGGTAGGGTCTTTTTTTCCTTTTTAGGACTGGCTGTACTTCTTGCAATTTTCCAATTGGACGGAAATACTCCCAAATTGTAAGAGTGGTTAAACAACTTGCAAAGAACAGGTGTTAGTTCGGGGCACATTTCTTGAGAACAATCGGCGGGATTCCGTCAGATCCACAGGCTTTGTTGGTGTTGAGACCCAGCAAAATCTTTCTGATAGTACGTTGGCGAAAGGTGATCTCGGCATATGACTGTCAATAAGTGTAATGTTCGGGGGTTGTTTTCCGAAGAATCCAGAGGGAATTTCCAGCAAATAGGTGCGCAAAGATATTGGCTTTTTCCTGGGCAGTCGTTGCTAGTGTTCCATCTTCTTTGGTTAGGGGAGGAAAGAGCTGGAAGTGAAGTTTCTTCCCACAGCTTTGGCGAAAGACC
Organism: Gonioctena quinquepunctata; assembly: GCA_018342105.1. Lineage (NCBI taxonomy): Eukaryota > Metazoa > Arthropoda > Insecta > Coleoptera > Chrysomelidae > Gonioctena > Gonioctena quinquepunctata. Next base: position 272,778 of record JAFIRS010001913.1, on the reverse strand, counting down.
AAAATGAACGGGATCCGTTGGGACATTCAACAAGTTTTGATCTTATTTTGGCATTATGAGCATCTTTGAACATTCTATTGTCTCTTTGCATATGCCTCTAGCCTCAACATATGCTGCTCTGGTCTCAGGTCCCGGATTTTTTGCCATCGATGGTATGCTGCCTGTTTGAAGCCACAGCTCTAGAGCAGTTTCTGTTAAACCAGGTCTTATCGGATGATGTTCTTCTTTCGGTATTCGGTATGTAAGTTTGCATCCCCAACATGATGATTTCAGAAATTGTCTCAGCACATCGTGTTGGATCTACTGAAGAGAAACAAACTCTCTTCCATGGAAACGCTGAGAAAAACATACGAAGACCTTCCCAGTCGGCCGAATTGTAATGCCACATGAGACGGGGTGGTATTGTGCTGCCTGATGGTAAATGGAAAGAGCATGTTGTGGAGATGAGGGTGTGATCAGAGTTTCCAAGTAGGCACAAACTTCTATTCTATACGGGTCAGGATTGGTGGTGAGGAAAAGATCTAGTGTATTGGCAGACTGGTTGTTGACATCAGGGATGCGGGTTGGTAGTTCGACCAGTTGTTCTAGACCATGAGTGATGGCAAAGGCCCAGCTTGACGACCTGCATCATCTGTTTTGTTAGAGAATTTGAGCCAGGCAGCATTATGTACATTAAAGTCCCCATGATTATGGTTTCAGCTGTTGGATGGTTCTCCTGAATGTAGTCCAGTTTGAGGACAAAACTCAAAGAGGTTGTTATATGAAGGTTCATTAGGTGATAGGTAAAGGCAGCAGAGGAACTTAGTCACTTTGGTATCAGATAGTTTAAAAACCACATCACATCAAAGTCTTTCGGTTCCAAACTCTCTTCACGCTGGCATGAAAGGTTAGCCTTCCCGTAAAGGCAGACTCCCCCTTTTGAACCTGAATCGAGAATGGAGTTCGTAACCAGGACAAAGCATATGGACCTTGTTGGTGGACGAGTTTACTTGTGTTTCTGTTAGAGCCAGAATATCCGGTTTTTTCGTCTGTAGGTGATGGTGGACGTCATTGATGTTCTTGTTGAGTCCACGGATGTTGCAAAAATTAATCTTTAATGTTGAGTCCCCTCGAGTACCTCTCGCCCGGAAATCCGAATGGAGAGGTATTTTACTTCCGGAGTGTTTCACTCTAGGAGACTTCATCATTATTACTATTAGCTGAAAATAAAGGAGGAATCGGGGAAAAGGAAAGAGGGAGACCGGAAAGTATCGACCGAACACTGAAACATGGAATCCATTTCGCAGCACACAAAGTCGATATGGTGGTATTTCACCGGGCGATGAGACCATCTTCCACCTACGGTTATCCTTTTAGTCGCCTCTTACGACAGGCAGGATTTACCCTGGGGCTATTCTGAAGCCGACCCCATACAGCTGAAATGTAATATATAATATTTAATATGTAATATATAATTCATTTTATGAACTACTCTTTTCTTTTCTGGTTTGAAAGTAAACAAGACAGTTTCTTACTTCATATTTTTCATTAATTTATTAGGGTCATTATGGCATTCAGTTACGGTAGCTGAACATACATGTTTGATTATCTCGATTTTGGAATATATTTTGATGATTTTATCATTACGGGAAGTTTAGAGGAAGAACACAGAGGAATTTTGAAGGGAAACTTGGAAAAGGACAGTGAACTGTGGTGTGAAATTAAACACTGATAAAGTGCAATTTGAAGTTAATGGGGAGAATCAGCCTGGCAAAAAGGATGCTTAAAAAATAAAACAGATATTTTACGAATATTGGGTATGGTCAATCATATCTCAATACAGGGTGGGGCACCCCATACGACACGGTCCCTGTAAACCAAACCATTAATTTTTTTGTGAATTTCTCCATTTCATTATATGTATATTGATTGAGGCTGCAAAATGAAATTATTTTGGAGTCTACAGGGTGGCTCAACAAATGTGACATATCAAAGTTGTGTTTTTTTGAATGGAACACCCTGTATTCTTCACACTTTTGAATAGGTCAGGAAAAAATAATATGATTTCATAAAAGGTACTATGTACCTAACTATAACCGTTCTCGAGTTATTGATTTTTTTAAGAAAATTTTTTCCTGACCTATTCAAAAGTGTATCGAAATACAGGGTGATCCATTAGAAAAACACAACTTTGATATGTCACACTTTTTTGAGCCACCCTGTAGACTCCAAAATAATGTCCTTCTGCATCCTTAATCAATATAAATATAGTGGAATGGAGAAATTCCCGAAAAAAATTAATGGTTTGGTTTACAGGGACCGTGTCGTATGGGGTGCCCCACCCTGTATACTAATGTTCAGGTACAATTGGAAACTTAATATCATCGAAATGTATAGAAATCATCCCTTCGAATTCTGACCAAGCATAAAAGAGGTTTTGGGCTATTGATTTCGATAAAACCCGTTTCTCACTATTATACACAATGTTCAAAAATAATTGTCACTTTTTTATAATTTCGGACAAAGATAACTTTGTTATTTCAAAAGGACACCCTGTATTTTTTTGGTCTGAACAATATAAAATTCAATTATCTTTCATTTCATATCGGAGTTCCCTATACCTAACCTAAATAGTTTTTCAGATATTGGCTTTTTCAAATAGTAGTTCTTATTTCAATGCATTCTTTGAATCAAGATAGATTTGAAACGACATTTATTTGATTTGCTCACAGAATTCTCATTGACAGTTGTTATACTTCACTTCATCGAAAATATTTACTGTTCACTGAAATGAAGTTATCATTTACATTCATATTCTGACAGTAGTTCATTAAACAGCTATACAATTTTTTTTATTATTCAACTGGAACAACAACAAAATATGAAACACAAATGTATTTAATTCAAAGTAGGTGCTCGAAATAATAATAATAATAATAATAATAATAATAATATATTTACCAATAAAATGATATAAAATAGATATGAATAATAAAATAATATAAAATAGAGACAATATCAGTACAGCAGGTAAATACAGGTAACCCACAAAGGGATGAATCCCTGTGCGTGGGTATATAGATATCTTAACATACACATATATTACACACTATAGTATAGTATAGTATATACACCTATACAAATATATACTTACATTCATTCACACATACGTTATACATATATAAAACAATTTTTAAAAGAATTTGAACATAACATATAGGTAGGTATAGCGGACCGAGGCAGCATATATCACATCAATAGCAACTATCAGAAGGATCAAATGTTATTATATTTATTTTTTTCATTAGTTATAGGTATTTTTCCTATCAATTAAGCTGTGAATTTCTTTTCTAGGGACAGACTGAAGCCAAACAGTAAATTTTTTTTTGAATAGACCGTACGCATTAATTTGTGTCAGTTCGGTAGGAATTTTAGCATAAAGAATGGGACCAAGGTAATTATAGCATCTTTGGGTTAGGGTTTTTTCAACTTTTGGTATAGCCGTTGTTTTGGCTTTGTGTCTTGTATTATAACCATGTTCTATTTGCCTGAATGTATTTCTAAACCTATAATGGTTTAGTATTATGCGCTGATAAAATAATTGTCTTGCATCAAACGCTCTAGTCTCTTTATATAGTTCCTCAGTTGAGTATGTGAAATTTTTGAAGAACATAATTTTCAGAATCCACTTTTGTGTTATCTCTAGTTTTTTCAGGTGATTGTTGGTCACCCCTCCCCATGCTAAAATACCATAATTGATATGAGGTTTCACTAGAGAATTATAAAGGATTTCGAGATGAGTCTGGTTGAAAATCCTCCTAAAAAACTTGAACAGAAATATTAAGCTTCTTACTTTTTTACTATATACTCGATATGATGGTTCCATTTCAGGTTATTGTCCATTATAATTCCTAGGTATTTGATCTTGTTTGCAGAATTTATTATCGTTATCGTATTCAGAACAGACATTTGTAAAGTGTTGTAAGTGGGTAAATTACTGGAGAGATGAGAAAACGGCATAAAAAATGTCTTATCTGCATTAATTGTGAGAGTTTTACTATTGAACCATTTAAGAATGGTCGGAAAGTCTTTTTGAACATTTTCTCTCAGTTCAAGCCACGTCTCAGCTTGATACATAACCACCGTATCGTCGGCAAAGCTGACTATATCTCCAGATACATCGAGTTTGAAGAGATCATTAATATATAAATTAAAAAGTAGCGGACCTAATACAGTGCCTTGGGGTACTCCATATGCCATAGTTTCAGCAGAGCTGATTTGTTCTCCCACTTTAACTCTATATAGCCTATTCCGAAGGTAGCTCCTCATTAGATCGTACGCAATTCCACGAAACCCAATTTTTTCCAGTCCTATTAATAATTTTTCGTGGCACACCGTATCAAAGGCTTTCGCTAAGTCAACAAATATGCATAAAGAAGGTCTACTTTGGTCTAATCTCTCATATAGTTGTGTTGTTACGCATGTAATTGCATTCTCTGTTGACTTACCTTGCCTAAAGCCATATTGTTTTTCCGAAATTATTTTATTTTTGTCAAGAAAGCTGGTTATTCTCTTTTAATAATCTTTCGAATATTTTAGCTATGTTATTTATAAGTGATATAGGCCTGTAATTAATAACTTTTTCTTTACTTCCGCTTTTATAAATAGGTTTTATTACAGCACTTTTAAAAGCTGTTGGAAATTTACCAGTTCTTATAGCTATATTTATTAAAAAAGCTAGTGGTTGCGATATATAACTGCCAATAGCTTTCAAAGTTTCCGATCTCAATCCATCCGGACCAGGGGATTTTTTTGATTTTAGTGTTTTAATGATCTCTCCAACCTCAACTTCATCCGTTTCAGATATGTATATTGAGTTTTCCATATAAGTCTGTGGGGAACTGAAGGTGGGGTCATGCTTACAATCTTCGGCAAGTTTCTTTCCTATAGAAGTATAGTGCTCTAAGAATGCTTCAGCCATCTCTGAAGGCTCTTCAATAATTTGTCCTGAATTTGATTTAATTTGTTTGATTTGTTGTTCTTTCGATGTATTTCGATTTGTTAAGCTTTTCATGCATTTCCATAACCGGTTAGGACAATCTCTGTTCTCGAAGAGTTTTGTTTTGTAAAAATCAGCTTTATTTTTCTCAATTAATTCTTCTAATTTATTTTTATAAGTTTTGAATTCTCTCCTATAGTCTTCATTACCCGGATATTTATGTTTTTTTTTTTTTTTTATTTTTTTTTGATTTTTGTACCAACATCTAAATCTATTTCATTATATACATGGTTCCAATTTTCATTTCTTAAAGCTTGAAGTAATTTATTTTCATTTAATATGAACCTATAGTTTTTTTCATTATCTTGTTTATTAACTATTTCGCTTGGATAATTAAGGTGAAGAATACATGGAAAGTGGTCGGTGATGTTTATGTGTAGAACTATCGGAGTTAAGAGACTATGGGGTTTCGAAGTTTTCACAAATATATGGTCTATACATGATTTACTATTTTATAAACTCTCGTGTATTCATTTATCGTAGAAACATATCCCATTTCACTCAACAAATTTAGGTATTCATCTCTATATTCGTTATTGATATCTAGAATGTCAATATTTATGTCTCCTAAAAATATATCGATGTCTGACTTCTGATTTTTTTTATTTTTCATATATTCGTAAATACTGCTCAAAAAGAGTACGGGTGATGAAGAGGGCGATCTGTAAAGTGAATCTATTACGACGATTTCATTACCGCGGTTTATAACTAGGTGAATCATTTTTATATTACCAACTTCGATAATTTCGAAATGATAGGTTAAATAACTTTTTATATATATTACCAAGCCATCATTCTGGTTCAAGTCACCCTGGTTGTATATGAGGTTATATGTTGGAATATCCAGTAAGATTGAACTATGAATGATGCGTGTTTCTGTGAGAACAACGACTTCAAAATCATTATTAAAATTATCAAGGGCTATTTTTAGTTCATCAATATTTTTCATGATACTACGAAAATGTCGACCATCCTGTTGAATACGAAGAGCCACTCTCCCTATGAAAGACTTCTTAACATTTAATAACATTTGAGGCGTCACTCTTCGAAAAGCAGCCCTCATTCTCTCCTTCATATTTTCCAGTGTGGTTGGAGGAGTGTTGCAAACCTCATTCTTCGAGTATCCCCATAGGAAAAAATTGGGGCAAGTCAAATCTGGTGATCGCGCTGGCCAATTTTGTGGTCCTCCTCTACCAATCCATTTATTCGGAAAGCACATATTCAAAAACTGTCTGACACTGAATTTGAAATGTGCCGGAGCTCCATCTTATTGTAACCACATCCGTTGTTTGATATTTAGCGGCACATTCTCCAGAAGCTCAGGCAGATCATCTCGTGAAAATTGTAAAACAATTGACCATTCAAGTTTCCATAAAAAAAGTATGGTCCTATAAATTGTGTACATATAATTCCTCCCCACACGTTAACAGACCATTCTGGTGGTCCAGAGTGCGGAAAAAATGACATCACTATAATAATGGAGGTCGTGTCTGTTCACTAAGCCATTGTTATGAAAAGTAGATTAATCAGAAAATAAAATGGAATCCAAAAAATGTTCATCCTCACTAAACTTGTCTAGAACCCATAGACCAAACTCGATTCGTCGATGAAAGTCTATTTCATATGATTCCTGGTGCATCTGAATACGGTAGGGGTGAAATTTGTATTTTTGTATTACCCTAAAAATGCTCCGTCTGCTTATCCCTGTATCTTTCTCGATCTTACGTTGACTCGTATGAGGGTTTTCCATGATTGATCCCATGATAAGAAATTCATTTTCCTCATTTCCAATGATAGGTTTTGGTCTATTTGCCTTTTCATAAGCTACACTTCCAGTCCCACGAAATTGATGTAGCAATCGTTTGAAAACCAACTTGTTTGGATGATTCCGGTCTGGATATTTTTGGGCATACACCCTCGACGCCAAAAGGCAATTCTCTAAACACTCACCAATCGCTAAAATCATATCTATCCGCTCTTGAATGGGATAAGTTTTTATTTTCGACGCTAATAATTCAGTGAATGTATGTTTTGAATAACGTAAAACACAATAACTGTCAATAAGAATTCTTTCAACAAGTTGAATAAATGTCGTTTCAAAGCTATCTTGATTCAAAGAATGCATTGAAATAAGAACTACTATTTGAAAAAGCCAATATCTGAAAAACTATTTAGGTTAGGTATAGGGAATTTCAATATGAAATGAAAGATAATTGAATTTTATATTGTTCAGTCCAAAAAACTAAGGGTGTTCCATTTGAAATAACAAAGTTATCTTAGTCCGAAATTATAAAAAAGTGACAATGATTTTGGAACATTCTGTATAATATTGAGAAACGGGTTTTATCGAAATCAATAGCTCAGGACCTCTTTTATGCTTGATCAGAATTCGAAGGGATGATTTTTATACATTTCGGTGTTATTTAGTTTCCAATTGTACCTAGCATTTTCATAAAAAAATCAATAATTCGAGAACGGTTATAGTTAGGTACATAGTATCTCATATGAAATCATATTATTTTTTCCTGACCTATTCAAAAGTGTAACGAAATACAGGGTGTTCCATTTTAAAAAACGTAACATTGATATGTCACACTTTTTTGAGCCACCCTGTAGACTCAGCCTCAATCAATATACATATAATGAAATGGAGAAAATCCCGAAAAAACTAATGGTTTGGTTTACAGGGACCGTGTCGTATGGGGTGCCCCACCCTGTATAGTACAGTTAGGACGAAAAGTCCGTCGCTCCCCACTGTAACTTCTTCGTTTTACATATTACAAAAAAATGTCGGAAACAAAAGTTGTAGCGTTTGATTCGAACTCTTGAATGGCTCAAGTTTCATTCTCAAAAAAGCGCTGCGAATCAATAGGTTATTTTTTTAATGAGACACCCTGTATAAAAATGGATTTTTGGATTGTACGTAACATTCTAGGCTGATTTCATCGAGCATACAACTGATTAAAGTTTGACTGATTAAAAAAAAAAACTAATCTGATTTCCGATCCCTTTACGTTAATGAAGTAGTGTCTATTTCATCCATTGCAACAAGATTTGTCGAAAATATCTGCAGAAATTGGTGGCAAAATTCAACAGAACAGAAACGGTAGAAGATGCTCCAAGATCCGGAAGATGTTTGAATTCAAGTACTAGCTGAAATGGTAAATCACCTGCACCAATCAACTTATCAAGCACATCAGTAAAAGGAATTTAAAAAACAAATAAATTCCACTCTTACAATATTTTTTTTACACTAATTGGTTGAAGATGATCCAGATAATCTATTTATTTGCAACACGTTTGTTTTAGCCAGACTTGTAGAATGATAAGAATCCTCCCTAATTCCGCGAGGGGCACACTCAATTTCCCCAAAAGATTAATGTTTGTGCTAGTATTTCAGATGACCACATTATAGGTCCCACATTCTCAGAAGCAAATGTAAATGGTCTCTGTGTCAATGAGATTGTTGCGCAAAACCAATATGAATTTAACTTGGATGTAACATTTCAGCAAGATGGTTCCCCGCCACACTATTTTCGGGTGGTGAGAAATTACTCAGATGAAAGGTATCCGGGTAGGTGGATTGGACGTCGAGATGGCCAGCTCGCTCACCGGACCTCACACCTCTTGATTACTTTCTTTGGGGATATGTTGAATCCGTAGTTCTTGAGTCGGTATTGAAGTGTGTTCAGAAATGAAACCACAAACCTTGTATCACGTAAGAGAAAAGTTTACAACCCGACTATTCATTTGCCAAGAAATGCAGGGTTCACATGTCGAACATATTTTGAAATAGATGATAAATTACCGTTTTCAGTTATAAGTTAAAATACTACTTCAGTTTTAAAGTTTTAAATAGTTCGATCTTTATGTCATACCTTAATAAAATGTTTTAGTTACTACTTTTCCATAAGATTATCAACTTGAAAAATTGAAAAATGATACGCGTGGTGCCTATCAGCAGTTAGCAACAATTAATAGCTTACAAAAAGTTTGGATAGGAAAGTGAAATCCTTTTTGTTCCATTTGTAACGATTATTTCACTGAACTGGTTCAAAAGTAGTCAAAATAATAATTTACAAGTGTACATAATTCCAAAACTATTAACTTTTGTGATATAACACCATATATCAGCCCTGTTTAGAATTTCACGTAGAATCAGAAAATCAATAATATTAGAGTCTCATTAAAAAAAAGTCGCTGTATTTTTTTCAGACATCTTGTATCAATAAAGCCATTAAAGAGTTCGAGTGAAAACCTACAACTTTTTTTTAACATTTTTTTGTAATATGTAAAATAAATGAGTTACGTAGTGGCAACGGACTTTTGGTCCCCACTGTATGAATATCCTAACAGATAAATTCTTTTATGGGTAATGAAACTACGATGAACGTTTTCCTCGAACAAAACGTTACTGCATTTTACTTGATCAAAGGGTCCTTTGTTTACTCAAAGTTTTCAGTTCTCTAGAGAAATTGCATTCAAGGCGAAGTTAATTACAAAAATGTATTTTTATTTCATTAGAAATTTTTTCTAGAGAGTTTCCACGATGTTAAACTCATTACGATTATAAAGGATTTTTGTTTGCTCTTCGAATGAATTTCCATTTTGTTTATTGAAACGAATTCTTTTTCACTGTCTTTCTGTTTTTTGAAGCAACAAAATCAATATTGAAGAAACTAGTGTTACCAGGATTCGGGTTTTGATCGATTTCTCCTGAAAATGGTAATAACTGGCGCAGTACGGAGAAATTGCATCTTTCTAAACTGAAACGTGGAAAAGTGTACTAGTAAAACCTATAGCTCTTTTTTTTCTATGAAGTTGTAGGATATTTTCCACCAAGAAAATGACAGAAAAGTATAAAATGTTTTTTTATTTGTTTCAGATTCATGTTGGTGCTAGTGTGTCTTATATTCAGTGTACTTTCAACGATAGATACGTATTCAAATTTCGCCAACGAAACACTTTTTTGGATGGTGAGTAGAAAAATAATTTTACTTCATGTCCTGAAATTCCTGTAGAAATTACAGCTGATTTTCCTTCTATGATAGAATGTTCTGCATGAAAAAAAAATCGGTCTTTACATAACAATCTATCCGAATAAAAGAAGAAAAAAAACATTCTTCAAACTAGATTAGATCGAAGTGTTTCATATAGGGTGAGTCAGAATAAGACCGACAAACTCCGACTGCAGATTCGAAAGTACGAAAAATATTATGTTTTAATTTATTTTCTCCAAATTTCCTGAAGGAAAAAATTCAAAACTTGGTACACTAATCAAGGTTTATCAACGTGCTAATTTGAAGTTATCATTTTTTATGTTCGTAAACCAGTGGTGTAGTTACGATGGTATGTAGTCATATGTTCCTTCATATTTTCTTGGGACAAGTGAATGGACAGATGAGCGTTTGACATCAGTTTGGCTCATCGATACTCAACCTAAAAGTCATGACATTCCATGTGCCTAAAAGTGGAGGTTTATGAGATAATTGAGAAAAACTGAAGATATGTCCTTAGTAGAGACATAATTTCTTATGTGCAATAATCGCATAATGCTAATTTCTCACAACATATCGGAATATGTGTCAACCTCCTGAACATTTTTTTATGTTGGGAGAATCGGAAACATAGTACGGGTGAGTCAGATAACTCCAATTTTTCATTCATCATATTATTTGATCGAATCGATGTCGCGGATTCACTGATATGTTACCATACTTCCTTGTATATGATTATTTTGACAGATCAACTGTCCAACAGAAATTCATAATACTCCACTTAGATGAGAGTTAAGGTCTGAAATAATGTTTGCGAAAAACTGGAGATAAGTACTCTTAATTTGTTGAAGTTTATGTTGGAGTATCATTATCAAAGCCATTTCTGATTGAATTATCAGGAAAATATTATCCAATCAATGTTTTTAATGAAGAAAAACAATTATTGTGTATTGATATCTACTTAAATGCTAGGAATGGTTTATTGGGTACCCTACATAGAAACAAACAAGGCATTAAAGCAAATGTTCAAATGGGCAACCAATGTATTCAATACACTTCGTATCATCGACTATCGCACGCTTTGGAATATTCCTGGTGTATCCTGTATCAAGGTACATGCTGTCAAATCAATGTATGGGACAACGTCTACCTATCCACTGATCATGGAAAATGATGATGATCAAGAAATTGACGAACATATTGATACCACATTCTTTGACAAACCAATAGAGGTACGTCTTCAAGTAGCTCAGGTAACACACTCGGTAGTACTGACCATTCAAACGAGGAGGAACAAGATATGGTCCAACGATACGATTTTCGATAATTCCCACCCAAATATTCACTGAAAACTTTTGTTGGTAGCCTTTTCGAAATATTCCATGCGGATTTTGTTCATCCCATAAATGGCTGCTCCTACTATTGGAATATCCATCTTTCGTGAAACATGCCTTGTCTGTGAAGAGCATATCGTTTGCTCCTTCATACATCCTCAAAAACCATTCACAAAAAAATCTACGAGGACCATAATCAACAGCATCTAAGGCCGTCACAATAGTTGTTCACGTGCTACTCGACTTACTGTTGATTGTGACACTTGTAACCTTTACAAAATAGCCCGAGTGCTGGTAGAAAGATCTGCTGCTGATCGTTCAAGAATTTGTTTTTCCGTAACATTATCTATTCTTGTTCTATTCCCCCCACAATGATGTTTACTGAATTTAAAGGACCACGTTTCTGTCAATCGTCGATGCACAGCTATTAAAATAGTGAAATGTGGATGATGTCTGTTTGGATAGGTATCTATCAAAACTTGCTGAATGTCCTAACGGATCCCGTTCATTTTGGTCTTTCGCCAAAGCTGTGGGAAGAAACTTCACTTCCAGCTCATTTCCTCCTCTAACCAAAGAAGATGGAACACTAGCAACGACTGCCCAGGAAAAAGCCAATATTTTTGCGCACCTATTTGCTGGAAATTCCACTCTGGATTCATCGGGAAAACAACCCCCGAACATTACACCTATTGACAGTCAAATGCCCGAGATCACCTTTCGCCAACGTACTATCAGAAAGATTTTGCTGGGTCTCAACACCAACAAAGCCTGTGGATCTGACGGAATCCCGCCGATTGTTCTCAAGAAATGTGCCCCCGAACTAACACCTGTTCTTTGCAAGTTGTTCAACCACTCTTACAAGTTGGGGGTATTTCCGTCCAATTGGAAAATTGCAAGAGTACAGCCAGTCCCTAAAAAAGGCAAAAAGGCCCTACCTAGCAACTACAGACCTATCACACTGCTATCTATTATTTCAAAAGTCATGGAAAAAGCCATCAACATCGAGCTCATGAAATATCTGGAAGACTCAGGAATTGTCAACGATAGGCAATATGGCTTCCGCCATCAGAGATCAACTGGTGACCTGCTCGCTTACGTCTCACATATATGACAGCTATCTATTGAAAAGTATGGAGAAACTTCAGCTGTGGCATTAGATATCTCCAAGGCGTTCGATCGAGCTTGGCACCAGGGATTCCTCGCCAAGCTTCCGTCTTATGGCTTGCCCCCTCAGCTGTGTTCTCTGCTTGCTAGTTTTCTCTCGAACAGGTCTCTCCATGTAGTGGTCGATGGAGTTTCATCTGACACTCTACTCATAAATGCTGGTGTTCCGCAAGGATCTATTCTCGCACCAACACTATTTCTACTTCACATCAACGACCTGTTGAAAGCAACTTCATGTCCAGTACACAGCGTTGCCGATGATAGTACCCTCCATACCGCTTTCTCTTCCAGGGCCCCTATATCAGCCCGTGAAACCAGAAATGAACGAGGAAGAAATGTTAATAATATAAATATGGACATAGCAACAATTCTCGAGTGGGGATCTAATAACTTGGTAGAATTCAATTCAAACAAAACACAAGCATGTCTTCTCTCTAAAAAAGCCGATCTCACTGTGCCTAACATAACTTTGTCAGGAGTAACCATACCACTGAAGTCATCCATATCGATGCTTGGTATTACTATCAGCAATAACCTTTCCTGGGAAAATCACGTGAGGTCCATTGCCAAAAGTGCATCCCAAAAACTTGTTTTTTTGTTACGTGCCAAGAGCTATTTCACCCCAACTCAGCTGCTTATGATCTATAAGGCACAGATCCGACCTGTCCTGGAATACTGTTTCCATATTTGGAGCGCGGCACCTAAACATATCCTGAGGCTATTGGATTCTGTCCAAAAAAGGGCGATTCGTCTCGTCGGTGATGCCTCGCTTACAAACTCGCTCACTTGTCTGGAACACCGTAGAAAAGTTGGCGATTTGTCTCTATTTTATAGATATTTTCATGGGCGATGCTCTTCTGAAATATCAACAATCGTTCCTGCTTTGGCAGTCTCTTCGAGACTAACCCGTCAAGTTCAGTCATCATACCCCTCCGTGGTCACTTTGGAGACCTGCAGAACATCACTTTCCAAAGACTCGTTCATCCAACGAACAGCGAGGCTTCGGAACTCATTGCCTAGGGAGCTGTTCCCCGAGGCATACAACCTCCAGAAATTTAAGAAGAACACCAATTCCTACCTTCTTTCCCTTGGTTCCCACGATGTTCTCTGAACATTACAGGATATCCCTTTTCGTGGGAACCAGAACATAAAAAAAAAAATATAATTCAGGAGCGACTTTGGCATTTCCCCCCATTTCACCCTAAACGAAATGCATATCTGTATATTTTTCAAATGAATAATCCATTTTGGAACGACTGAAATGATTACATATGACTTGACAATAATACAAACTGTTTTGGGTTACCGTCAATTATGTCTAATGTAAGTATTGATATATCAGTATGTTTTTTCTGGGAACAATGAAAAAAGGCTACGTTTCTTTTTAGTGTGTGTGTATGTTTGATGCGTTGATCAGTGGTGTACTGAACAGCCTACCACAAACTAGCCTGAAAGGCTCGACTTTGCAACTAGTTATCTCGATGGAAAAAATCATTTAAGTAGATATAAATACACAATAATTGTTTTTCTTCATCAGAAACATGTTGATTGGATAATATTTTCCTAGATAATTCAATCAGAAATGGCTTTGATAATGATACTCCAACATAACCTTCAACAAATTAAGTGTACTTAACTTCAGTTTTTCGCAAAAATTTATTTCAGACGTTTACTCTCATCTAAGTGGAGTATTATGAATTTGAGGTTGGGTTTGTTTGTCAGTTGATCTGTCAAAACAATCGTATGCAATAAAGTATGGCAACATCCACGACATCGATTAGATCAAATAATATGATGAATGCAATAAATAGAGTTATCGGTCTCATTCATGTATATGCCGATTTTCTTGCCAACCATTTAGAAAAATATGTTTTCAGGATGTTGGACATACTAATTTTCCAAAATCATTTGGGCTGAAGAAATTTAGCATTAGTAATATCCACAGTAAAACCTATTGTCATTACTGCCAAAACTGGCATATCTCATCGTAATACGCCACTGGTTTACGAAAATAAAAAATTATAACTACAAATCAGCACGTGATAAACATTGATTAGTGTACCAAATTTCAAATTTTTTCCTTCAGGGATTTTGGAGAAAACAAATTAAATCTTAATTTTTTCCGTACTTTCGACACCCTGTTTCTCAGAGGGGATCCATTTTAGGACATAGGAAATGAGGTGAGGAATCTGTAGTGGGAGTTTGTCGGTCTTATTCTGACTCACCCTGTATGCTGATAGAGCATGAAATGCCATACAACATGTTATCCACAGCAACGGGTTTGTTCATTATGTTTGTTATAACTGACAAGGAATACAACTTTGATCAGAGTTTTCCAATACCACTCGTATCATGTCTATAAGGACCCTATTCTAGAAGCTTCGATGAACCCTGTTTCCTTTCAAACTTCACCATCGTTCCCCTTTAATTGAACCTCTCGATAATTTTTTTGTATTCGAAAACACGGTTATCCAATCTACCCCAAAAGTAACTCAACTGTTAAAACTCATCATCCCGAATGAGCCCGAGGAAGTTACCAAACCTTTGCATTTTTTGGGGTTTCTCTCACCACAGAAATGGGAACTGATTTGCGGAAATGTCCCGATACGTTACGTCGTGTTGGGATTCTCGATTTGAAGATACAGGGTGACCCAGGGGTGCGTGAAAGCTCCATAGATTTTTTTCTTTACAAGCTTATATGACCCAGTACAGGGTGTTGTTCAGAAGAAAACCCCACACCTGTAAGCCAATTAGTTGGGGATACTATGCAAATAATTGGAGCCCTTATAAAAACGAATTAAATTAATTTTAAGAAATTACTTCGTTACAACAAATAAACACACTGTATGGTATGATATTCCAATCCATACAACTTCAGTACTTCTATAGTACGAAATACCTGTTCCAATTAATGTAATACAACCTGTATAATAATTTTCCTGTATAGAAAAACTGAGGTTTGGAGAATCTATCAATTACAAAAGCATTGATTGCATAACAACCGGCAGATTTTTTTTTACTTGTTTTATGTGTATATCAAACTTTAGTTTCTTGCCAATATTCAAACCCAGATATCTGGTACAATCTTTATTCTCAATGTTATAATTTTCCAAGGCATTGAAGAGTACATTTAAGGAGACAATATTCGTTTTTGATATATTAAATAATGAAAGGTTTGAATCACACCAGGACTTAATACATGTCTGACAGTTATTAATGAATTTTACCCATGAAGAATTATTGAATATGGTTCATTATATTGGCGAAGCTGACATAAATCTCTTATCAGCAAGCGGAATCCCATAAAAAATAATCAGAAACAAGAACTCCACGGGTGTCTCCATTCCAAAACTTAAGAGATCGAGTAGTGTGTCTTACACATAAAGGACATTGTTGGTGGTCGGATCAATGAGGACAATGAGTTGCAAGTTTTATTGATGCTACAGGAAAATCCTCACTTGTGCACTAGGGAAAAATATATTTCACAATGTGGTGTGATCAGAGAAATATTGAAACATGAGTTCCATCTTTATCATCTAAACCTACATCAAGGAATTATATGGTAATGATTCTGCAAATGAGAGTTGGGTTTTGTATTCAAATGAATGGTATGATTGACGAGGATTATAATACTTGTAACACCCTTATTTTTTAACCCCAAATTTGAAATTATCTGATACAAAAAAAATGCCTGTCTATATAGAAGACTGGAAGATAACAGTGATAGAAAGAAATTAAGTAGCAATAAAATATGCTATTCTGGTTTTAAATTTCCAAGTTAATTTTAATCATTTAAAAAAATCAACAATGAGCAAAATTCAAAACAGAACTGAACAAACCTCACCCAAAACGTTCTTCAAAAATTCAGTTGAATTTTGAAATAAGGTAAGCTTTGATAAGGTGATTATATGTATCAGAAGGGTCAAAAAAATTCAATGAGTAAATGTATTCAAAGGAAATATAAAAATTTCCTTGAGACTTTACCAGGAACAAATTGAATATGTATATCAAAGCAAAATACTCTAAAGTTGCCAGAGAAAAAATATAGTATTTTAAAGCAAAATACTCAAATGTTGCCCAGAGAAAAAATATAGTATTTTAAAGCAAAATACTCTAAAGGTTGCCAGAGAAAAAAATATAGTATTTTAAAGCAATATAATTAAATGTTGCCAGAGTAAAAATATACTATTTTAAAGCAATATATTAAATTCCAAAAATACTATTTTAAAGCAAGTACCATAGGAAAATATAACGTTATGAAGCAAAACATTAATCAGGCCCTAGAGCAAAAGTATATCATTCAGTTAAGATAAGAAGAGAGAGACCACACGTCTTTCAGTGGGCACAACTCTCTTAGATAAAGATAATTTCGAAATAGGGCGGCAGTTCCCTTTTCGAATCGATAAGCCAGGTACTCCTCAAAAAATTGAATAAATCCCCCTGCTCTTGGCGACAAGGTAGTAACTGAAATGAATTGATTCTACAACGATCAAAAATCAAATAACCCTCACTGTGACTTGAATGAAGTAAATCGATAAAAGGAACTTATTAAAGGTGAATCAAATTTTATGCTTGAGGAATATATTAAATCGAGTGTTCTGAGACAAGTTAAGCAGAGGTACAATCCTCTCCAGAAGCAATTCTTTCCCAAGAGAAAACCAAAATAATCTCATAAACGTATAGTTATGAAATTAAATAAAAAACTGCTTACCAAAGAGCTAGCTGTCCTATAAGGTACTGCAGAACTGTCCCAAAATAGTCGAATACACCCTTTGCAATCGGAATCATTGGAATAATCCCCTGGTAGTGTGAGATAAGTAAGCGCTGGTCCACTCGAAATTACCAATTATCTGGTACCTAAAAATGGAAAAAGCGTAAAATTGATTTCCGAAAAAAATTAGTCGCAAACGGTCTGAACGGATTCTACGTCAGACACATAGACATGTGCACTTAATGCTTGCCCAAAATGGCCGAAATAGTTTTTTTTGGTTTTTTCTTTACTTAAATCCAAAACACAAATCAACCTTGATAGAAATTAGCAAATTAGCAGAAGGGAGTATCATATACGATAGATTGGATATGAAATAATATGAAAATAATTTAATCGGAAATTCACTGATAAGTCCAAAGTGACGAAAATCTGACAGTATAGACTTTATCCTTGACCTTCAACAATAACCATTCAAGAATTCGAATATGACAAGCATATAAAAAGCGGAAAAAATAATGTTAATCATCTACAACATTAATTGCAAGATAAAGAAAATAATTATACTCCACCAAATTCAACAATGATAGCCATTCAATTTAAAAATCGTTACCTACTAAAATCAATTCACTCACCACACCTGCCTTTGTCGAGGTTAAATCGAAGAAAGAGGACGATCATCCTTTCGGTTCGAGCAAATCACCAATTTCCACCTGTTTTTTCACAAACTAACCTCGGTTTTTCCTCTATTTAAAAACACTTATGGAAAAAACACATGCTCAACTCGAAAACAACTTGATCAACTTGACATGAATATGACGGTCGATAATAAAGATCGCATTTCCGCAGTTCACGATCTGAGCAGTGACTACTGACCCGTACCACCAGAAAAATTATGAGAAATTGGTTATGTATAGGAAGTAACGAAAAATTCGTTACATACTTTAAACGAAATTCTGTTTTCTGATGAGCAACGTTTAGAACATGGTTGCTTGATGTTCGGGGAGTAATTATTGGAAATCACATTATTGGATTCGACAATGTACTGAATGGTTAAAATTATTCACATTTTTTTACATCTTCCCAGAATGTAGATTTGAACATCAGCAGGGTGTAGTTGCAACACGATGGTGTGCATAACCATGGAATAGTGCGAGAATTTTTAGATCAA
This sequence comes from Gonioctena quinquepunctata, assembly GCA_018342105.1. Lineage (NCBI taxonomy): Eukaryota > Metazoa > Arthropoda > Insecta > Coleoptera > Chrysomelidae > Gonioctena > Gonioctena quinquepunctata. Next base: position 254,366 of record JAFIRS010001913.1, on the reverse strand, counting down.
TCCTATCTTGATCGTTGGATAGGCAGAGGCGGTATTATTCCTTGGCCCGCGCGATCCGCAGACCTTACTCCTTTAGATTCCTTTCTTTGGAGGTACATGAGAGAATGATTTTTCAGAGATCGTTCAACAACGACAGATTATATGAAAAACAGGATCACAGAAGCCTTCCATTCACCTGATGGAGCAATGCTTGCTAGAGTCTTTCCTGAAAAAGGTTACATTGTTTCCAGCTAATCATCTTTTCCTGTTCTTGTAATGAATACTAGAATTTTTTCCTTTGTGATGTACTCTTGTTTCTATTACAATTTCATTTTTAACCGACGAAACCAAAAAGGAGGAGGTTCTCTAGTCGACCCGCATATTTTTTTTTTTATGTTCTGGTTCCCACGAAAAGGGATATCCTGTAATGTTCAGAGAACATCGTGGGAACCAAGGGAAAGAAGGTAGGAGTTGGTGTTCTTCTTAAATTTCTGGAGGTTGTATGCCTCGGGGAACACCTCCCTAGGCAATGAGTTCCAAAGCCTCGCTGTTCGTTGGATGAACGAGTCTTTGGAAAGTGATGTTCTGCAGGTCTCCAAAGTGACCACGAAGGGGTGTGATGACTGAACTTGACGGGTTAGTCTCGAAGAGACTGCCAAAGCAGGAACGATTGTTGATATTTCAGAAGAGCATCGCCCATGAAAAGATCTATAAAATAGAGACAAATCGCCAACTTTTCTACGGTGTTCCAGACAAGTGAGCGAGTTTGTAAGCAAGGCATCACCGACGAGACGAATTGCCCTTTTTTGGACGGAATCCAATAGCCTCAGGATATGTTTAGGTGCCGCGCTCCAAATATGGGAACAGTATTCCAGGACAGGTCGGATCTGTGCCTTATAGATTATAAGCAGCTGAGTGGGGGTGAAATAGCTCTTGGCACGAAACAAAAAACCAAGTTTTTGGGATGCACTTTTGGCAATGGACCTCACGTGATTTTCCCAGGAAAGGTTATTGCTGATAGTAATACCAAGCATCGATATGGATGACTTCAGTGGTATGGTTATTATATTATATATTATATATTTATGCATGATCACGCATAACTTTTTACTGAGACGTCCGATTCCGCTAATTATTTCTTCAGTGGATAGGGTGTACTTCGAAGTTGGTCCCATTTGAATCCAAAAGATGAAATTCATCCCTAAGGGTAGCAAAATGAAGGATATTGATCACTCACCCTCTGAATTCTAGTCCGTTAACAGATTCTATCAGGCATAACTTTGTACTGAGTTCTTCGATTTGGATGATTCTTCCTTTAATAGATAGGGTATACCTCAAATTTGGATTTCGAATGGGATTATTTACCGTTACGGGTGGAAAAATAGGGGATAAGTGATTTTTCACTTGTGAACATTGGCACACACATATGTGTTGACAATGACAGATCACTACTGTCATTATTTTTGTTCCACATCCGTCACAATCATTATATTCTATGAGAGGATGGAATGACATACAAAGTAATGGAATAAACTAACCAGAACAACAAATAATTCACATTACAACAAATAGTAAAAGTAGATAATCATATTATTTAACTGGTAATAGTTGAAGTAAGGTGGGTAAGTAAGTATTTTGAAGGTTATCAAAAAACAAGTAGGTAGTAATTAGTAGATTTCAGCTACAAAAAATTGAAAAATAAAAACTTTTTAACAAAAAATTGAACCGACGAAATACGGAACTGAAAAGTAAAAAATAAAATAAACCTTAGTCTCAATAACTAAGCTCCTAAACTAATGTAAGTAACTAATTTTGAGTCGGCGCCAAACGAACAATCAACGAAGATCATTAAATAACTTCAAAAAAATTATCAGAATGTCACCGCGTAACTCGATGCCATCATTTTACGCCTTGCCTAATTCATTTGCCTGTTCGTTTGGCGCCGACTCAAAATTAGTTATTTACATTAGTTCAGGAGCTCAGTTATTGAGACTAAGAAGGTTTATTTTATTTTTTAGTTTTCAGTTCACTATTTTGCTACGAATTTCGCAAACTTCACAAAGGAGACGCCACAAACCCTATCTCGATAAAAAACTCTTGGAAAAAATTACATGCTATATAGGATGTTTTATTCGAAAAAGTCGAGCTATTGCCATTTGTTATTTGTCATTTTCAAAAAATCGTAGTTGTCGAAGGAACATTGTCTTCGAGTTTGTCCCATTCCAAAACATGCGCTAAAGCCTAAGGAATCGACTGGAGAAAAGTTGGTTTAGTTATCTTGAATGGTTCTGAAGTTATGAATGTTTCTGTGGGCTTTGACATATAAATTGACATATGTCAAAAACTATTACAGATAAGTCTAACACATCCGGATACGTTATATCGAAAATTTTATACCAGTCATTTTCAACCAATCAGATGCATTATTTCGACATTGTTACTATGGTAACCAGCAAATTTTCTGATTTTTTTTTCCACATTGGCATGTAGACTTAAAATTAATAAGTGGAAATTTCCCGGCACATGACAGCTATCATATAATTAGACAAAAATAATATTGAAATAATATTGACAATATTTTTTATTTACTTACTTTATAAGTTGGAAATATTACAATATTACAATTTATTAAGGTGTACATTCTATAATATCATTAATTAATTGTGTTCCACATGGCAGCGTGTTAGGTCCACTATTATTCAACATCTACATTAATGGCCTGTTCTCACTCCGGAGCAGCGGAGAAATAACCGGATTCGCGGATGATACAGCTATTTTCTACGAAGCACACGACTGGGATGAGTTAAAAATGAAAGCGCAAGAGGACTTCAACAAAATTAAAAAGTGGATGGATTATAAAAAATTAACGATAAATTTACAAAAAACTAATTATGTGCCATTTACATGCAACAAAATTAATACTCCGCCTTTTAGCACGCTTGAAGTGAAAACCAAAAACACCTCACTGACAATTATGCCCAAGACAAACATTAGGTATCTAGGGGTTATAATAGACACGCATCTCAGATGGGATTGTCACATAGACTACGTAATAAGAAAACTGCGAAGTATTTTGCACGTATTTAAATATCTGAAAAAATCTTTACCAGCACAGTACCTCAGAACTCTTTATTACGCACTAGTGGAGAGCCATTTACAATATGGTATAACAGCATGGGGTGGAGCTCTGAGAACCCATATCAACGCACTCGAGATTCTTCAAAAAAGATTTCTGAAACTGATATTGTCAAAATCACACAGATACGGTTCAAATTTACTATACTCAGAAGCCAAGATATTTGACATAAGGCAATTATATTTTTATAAAGTCAATTTAAAATACCACCAAAACAGACACTCAGCCAAAATACCTATCCACACCTACTGCACACGAAAACGGCATCTTCACACAATCCCAGTTGTACATAAGTCGGTTTCAAAAAGATCTTATTCATACATGGCACCCAAGCTGTATAACTCGCTACCTGACACGTCAAAACATGGAATGGCCTATTACCATTCAAAAAAGAATTAAAAAAACATATCTTCAATAAACCCAGGGAAACGATTAAAAACTTAACAGAGAACACACAATATTTCGTGTGACTAATGACTAACTGTACCTCTTATCAACTATTATTATTATTGTTATAGCTATTAATCAACAAAATACTTATAAACACCACCCATTTTAACAGGTACTCATTCTTGCTTATCATACTGTGAATTTTAATCTTTATTCTTTATGTTCTACAAATACCTTGTACAAATGAGTCCTACATGTCCTCTATACATATATGTATATGTCCTACTTATGTTTATTTCTCGAAACAAGTATTAATTTACTTATCGAGTATCATTTATTGATAAACTATATGAATCCTTAGAATAGATATAATCTAATTTTAAACATATTTCATTGATTTTATATTTATTATATCCTAAAACCATGTACCTTACTATTATTAATATTGTTAACAATAAATGAATTTATTATTATTATTATAATTTCAAATTCTTCAAAAATTCCACTTCTACCTGCTCTTTCCTAAGTGGTGAATAAAACACAGAACCGGTGTTTTTTTAACAATATGCCTATGTTTCATAAAATAAAAATATTACTGAGACACCAGTTTATTTATTTTAGTATTAGATGTGTGTCCAAAAGAAGGCACAATATCACGCAGAATGTTGCCAACCTCTTTAAATAAGTTTTCTTGCTCAGGATTCAATCCAGATTCTTCCACTAGGTATGTTAGATATTTACATTTTATGGTAAGTTTAATGTGCGTGATTCTTTGCAAGGAACACAATTCAACGATTGAAAGTTAATTTTATTATCACTTTTTTACTAACTTATGATTGTATACAATGTTATGAGGAACTTATAATGCCACAAATAAAATATTGATTGACAGGAGTAGTGAATATCAAATCCATGGCTAACTTTACAAAATATTTTTTTAAGCGGCAACATAGGTACGCCAACAGCATTCTATTTAGAATAAAGAATAAAATATCCTGATTTCCTGAATTATTTGAAAAACAAATTATTACCGCTACTATTAATTTTTCATAGAATTAAACCTTAAGGAATATGAAAAATATTTGAGTATATATGTATAGGTATAGTTATATATTTTTTGCTGTACATCACCTTTGTTTGTAGTCAATATTGACATTTCCCTGATTTTTATATAAAATGTCTGATATAATAAATTTCATTTTACTAGGGCACGGGAAAAATAAAAAAAAAATATCCCGCAATACGAACATCCACTTTCATTTTCAATCAATATTGACATTTCCCTGAAACCAGTGAGAAAATTGTATGAAAACAATCAATTTTATATAAAAATGTATCTGATATTATATATTTTATTTTACTAGGACACGGGGAAAATCAAAAAATATCTCCCGCAATACGTATCCACTTTCATTTTTAAGCAATATTAACATTTCCCTGAAACCTATTAAGAAAATTGTATGAAATCAATGGATTTTACATAATAGTTAATCTGATATTATATATTTTATTTTACTAGGAAACGGGGAAAATCAGAAAAAAATCTTCCCCAAAACTCCTATTACACACAGCCTTCTATTTATCTGTGAATAACGTCAAAATAAATATTTACTTAATGTTTTCTATTTGAATATAATTCCGGTATAACATTTTCTTACCGAATACCCCACGTGCTTGAATTAATTGCGGGAAATTTGTCTCGTACATGAATTTTTAAACAAAATTATCCCTCGTCGCTATTTCCGGCAATAATTCATGCTCTAGGGAGATTATAAGTGACAATTTAGTGACGGATCCAAAAATTTAACGAAAATAGGGTGTTGTCGTTTAAGGAAAAAGAACTCATTTGTGTAATTATTTTTTGACATCCTGTATATGAATACATAAAAAGCCACGTTTAGAAAAAACAAGTCGATAGCTTGGATAGAAAAAAAGTTATGGAGCTTACACGCACCCTTGGGTTATATGAAAATCACTGTAGATTGTATTTTCTCCAGCTTTTGTTTGTTCAGTCGACAAAAAAGCGCTATTCCTTCAGTTCTATGGAAATAAACCTAAAAAATGAAGGGTGGGCACTCTTTTGAAAAAAAAAATCAGGAATTATCGCACAAAACTTGATTGATGATGGATATTCAGCATAAATCCGAGTACAAAGCAACTGCAAGGAGAAATCGTCCACGCGTTCATTGTATCATTTGCATAAAGGCGTGAAAGCTAGGAATTGTGGAAAATAATAATGTAGATGAAAGCTTTTCGCCGCATTGACATGCTACCAATGGATGTTCGTTCAACCTGATAATGAAGTATATTCATATATATGTGGAGTTTCGTTTTGCTTCTGCTGTATAAAAGAGTTGTATAGCAGCGCTGGATATAGTCCAGACACCGACAGAAAGTCGATATGACTCGTGTTAGTGGCGTTATTCATCTGACAGGATTATTTTCCATACACAGTGTGTCGAATTTCAAGATACGATAGAGCCTTCAACTGTGGACCAGCTGGAAAATCAAATTGATTCAGACTGCAACCGGGTCTTGAAAATCAGCTTCGTAACCAACAGGATGGCGCTCCACCGCACTACTATGACCCTGTGAGACAATGGATGGATGACCATTATAACAACCGTTGGATTGGAAGGAAACGACCTATCGAGTGGCCTCCAGGATCTCCAGATTTGACACCCTTGGATTTTTCCTATGAGATCATCTGTAACCTGTAGTTTATCAAACTCAACCAGCCTCAATTGAAGAACCTAAGGATCGAATACAATAAGGAGTTTATAGATTGATTTGTTGAAAATATAAACAGGATGTTCATAAAATCAGATGTGGAATCATCTGCGACTGAAAGATAAACTTTAGTCACTATCTTCCATCGTCAAGATAACCTCTTGTGGGGTATTCATGTTGAAAAGGGAAACATTCTCAATTGAATATTGATAGAAAGATTTTTCTGTGAATTGAAAAATCCACGATTAAAATGAAGGTTATTTTTTGGGAATGTCTAACAGAAAACAACTACTTCCCCGGCTGAAGCCACGCTGGACATTGAACTACATCTGATAGATATTCTGAAAAGGCCCTAACTCAAAAGAAAAAATCTGAATTTGAAAATTTGCATTTTCATTCAGATAGTTATTTGATTTTCTATTCCAGTCTTGATTAAGAACTCATAAAGATGAATGAGGCAAAGAAGAATGTTTTCCAAAAGAGAGTACTCACCAGAAATCATTGACGCAGGAGAGACATCGCATTCACTAGGTCTTCAATACAATTTTGTCGACGAAAATCTATTTCACGCTTCCACGACCATCAGGAGGACCGGAAGAAATGGGAAACACATTTTCAAGAAGCAATCTCACTTTGCAAAGATGGAAAAAGTTAGAATCAATTCTTTTGGAGAGTCACTTTGAGAATGTTTCCCCTTTCAAAACCAAATATTATTGCGGAAGTCAAAGCGAACAACTAAAATGGCTGTGATACGTTAACAAAATACACGATGAGAGATTCGCAAAAGCAATGTTAGAAAGGTAAAGAAGACGGATTAGAAGGAGATGATGATCAAGGAAGAGGTGGATAAGTGAAGTAGAACGAAATCTTCAAAATATTGCAGTAACAAAATGAAGGACACTGTCAAAAAAAAAGAGAAAAGTTGAAAAATCATTGAAACCATGGGCCCACTGGGCCTCTAGGACTGTATTATCATTATTATTATATATAGTGACGGACAGAAATATAAAAAAATACATTTTCACTTTTCACGTTCTTTTTTCCTAATTAGGGTCTCTCCACAATATCTATCAGATGTAGCTTAAAAATCGTAAATGAATCAGGGACACAGATATCAATGCAAAAATCCATATCCCCGTAGAAAAAAGAATTTCCTTTCGAATGGCCAAAATCGGAGTACAGGAAGTATTTTTGTTTCCCGTTCCAAAGTGATTTTTGCAGGGGCACCGGTGCAGACTTCTGTTGGAAGAATCGCAAAAAGATCAGGGACAAAGCGATCGGTGTGAAATTCTGGAAACTTATTCAAAAAAGCTATGAAAAAAAACGATTTTGGGGTTTTTTTTCGGGAAAAAATCATTTCCGGTTGTTTTTTTGGAAGTTCGGATTTTTTTTTCTCGGGAACGGTAAAAGATAGAGCAATCGATTCAGAATGGCCGAATTAGTCTGGGGACAAAATTTTGTTTCGATACGGAAAAAAAATTTGAAAAGTCAAATTTTTTAAAAACGCCTAGACCCCTAAATATCTTCGAAAAACCAAATGTGGGAAATACCGCATAGATTCCGAAAATATAGCATATGTGGTATCTCAATCCCATAGATTCACCGTGAATCCTGAAAAATCGAGATAACGGCGAGAGAAATCATAGATGGCGCACCGGTCGACCTTGACATATGTCAAATGAAAAAACCATAGAAGCGCAATCTGAAAATAACTTTTCTATACGTAAAAAACTCCGCTGAATTCAAAAAAGTGACCAACTCGTCGATAGAACATGAAATGAAGAAGCTATTAAATAAACCGGAAATGATTTTTTCACCCGAAAAAAGAGGTGGATAAGTAGAGTAGAAAATCTTCAAAATATTGCAGTAACAAAACTTTTTAACAAAAAATTAAACCGACGAAATACGGAACAGAAAAGTAAAAAATAAAATAAACCTTCTTAGTCTCAATAACTGAGCTCCTTAACTAATGTAAGTAACTAACTTTGAGTCGGCGCCAAACAAACGAGCAAATGAATGAGGTAAGGCGGAAAATGATGGCATCGAGTTGGGCGGTGACATTCTGATAATTTTTTTGAAGTCATTTAATGATCTTTGTTGATTGTTCGTTTGGCGCCGACTCAAAATTAGTAACTTACATTAGTTCAGGAGCTTAGTTATTGAGACTAAGAAGGTTTATTTTATTTTTTACTTTTCAGTTCCGTATTTCGTCGGTTTAATTTTTTGTTTAAAAGTTTTCATTTTTCAATTTTTTGTGGCTGAAATCAACTAATTACTAATTACTTGTTTTTTTATTACTTCCAAATACTTAGTTACCCACCTTACTTCAACTATTACCAGTTAAATGATATGATTATCTACTTTCACTATTTGTTGTAATATACATTATTTTTGTTGTTCTGGTTAGTTTATTTCATTAATTTGTATATCATTCCATCCTCTCATAGAATATAATGATTGTGACGGATGTAGGAGAACAAAAATAATGACACTAGCGATCTGTCATTGTCAACTACATATGTGTGCCAATGTTCACAAGTGAAAAATCACATTATCCCCTTTTTTTATACCCGTAAGGGTGGATAATTCCATTAGAAATCCAAATATGATCAATTATGAGGTATACCCTATCTGATAAAAGAAGAATCATCCAAATCGAAGAATCCAGTACAATGTTATGCCTGATAGAATCAGTTAACGGACCAGAATTCAGAGGGTGAGTGATCAATATCTTTCATTTTGCTACCGTTAGGGGTGGATTTCATCTTTTGAATTCAAATGGGACCAACTTCGAAATACACTCCATTCACTGAAAAAAAAAATCAGAATCGGACGTCTCAATAAAAAGTTATGCGTGATCATATAAAAAAAAATATACGCGTCGACAAGAGAACCTCCTTCTTTTTGGTTTCGTCGGTTGAAAATAAAGGACACTGTCAAAAAAAAAAAGTTTAAAAATAATTGAAACTATGGGCCAACTGGGCCTCTAGAACTGTATTATCATTATTGTTATAAATAGTGATGGACAGAAATATAAAAAATACTACATTTTCACTTCACTATGTTTTTTTTCCAATATAGGGTCTCTCCACAATATCTATCAGATGTAGCTTAGCGTTGACCTGTTATCAGGAAAGGTAATGTTTTCTGTTTTTTTCATAACAGAAAACATTTGAAGCTTGGTTTAATTATTGTATTATTTTCCAATGAGAATGTTTATTTTCAATATTGCCATGTTTTAGGGGTTGAGTATATTATTACTTCATATGAAAAAATAGCATGTTTTAGTTCAAGATATCATCGATCCCACTATGAAACATGTTCGCCACAAACAACAGTAATGAATTGTTTGTTAATGGCATTGGACACTGTAGTTGTTTTGTTGGGAAATTGTTGAACTATCAATCTGAAAAAAGTCGATACTTGTGAAAGCTCACGGGTTCGATAAATTACCATTGGTCGCTAGAATATGCAGATATTTGCCACTGGGTTCACATCAATAATTCCTGAATTAAGTATGGAGTGGTGATTTTCCTATCTGGGTCAGAAAACGCGTGTAGGAAAAATCGACTGATTTATGAAATCCGATCAACATTATTGGAATTATAACTTGTTTTTTAAAAGGGGTACTACCAGGGGCGCAAAATTCGGACATGTGAAAAAAAATCTGTGGAAGAACCGGATGTTTTGCCGTTTTCTTGAATGAGTTCCAAAGTAAAAAATTATTCAATTATCCAGAGGCTAGGATTCTAATTTTGGTGAATTATCTCTTTGAGTCAACCTCAAAATAACATATATATATATTTTATATTAGGGGTTGTTTTAAACTCGAAAACAAAAATGAGGCAAACAATAAAATAAAATTGACAAATTTTGACGTATTTTTTTTAGAAACAATTTCAAAAAAAAAACTAGTCAGATAATCAGGGGGTTATTATCACTGGAAACCAACCCTTATGCACAAATGGGGCGAGTTTTTACTAGCTGGGGTGCAAACATGAAAAAAACTACCTCTTGAGCAAAAAATTTAACAAAATTCAATTTTTTTTCTGTTTTTTAAATAAATTTTAGAGATAAAAATAATTCGAATACTCTGGGGGAAGTTTTGAGCGCTTGCGCTGTCAATCTTTCGTAGTACGAATCCACCCTCAGAATTCAACCCTCATTCCAAATTTTGAGTTTATAAGTGGGGCCGTTTGGCCTAGAGGTTGTCATTTTATGTGTATAGATAGACAGAAACGTCAAATTTCACGGTTTCTATGAAATGTTCAAGATTTCCCCACAACTAGGAATCAAAATACATTCATTCTGACGAGAGAAACTTTGCTATTGAAAAAACTCTGTTGCAAAAAATCAAATCGACCGAAAAACAAACTGAAAAGCAAACAATAAATGAACCTTCGGGTGAATCTCCAAGGTGGCTTACCCCTATAACATTTTTATTATTGAAGATAGCAAAACGAAATTTGGGGGTTGTGTATTATAGTTCAATTTTCATTTTTTGACATATTTACTCGCTTTGCCGTGCTTCCGGTTTGACCGGAAATGACCCAAACTTCCGATTTTTAAATGGGACATCCTATATATTTCTACTTATTTCGATCGAGAATGAAATTCTGAATCCAACAACACTCTACTTGTCAATATTTGACAAATAAAGTCATTTTATTCCAATTTTTATTTTTTGATCTAGAATGCCATGGATGGTGTAAATCGCTTCATTCTTGATCAAGTAACAAGGGACAAATACGACTTTGAGGCTTATGACTTCACAGGCGTTTCAAGAATGCTTTGAAAGTCGCAAATTAGTTCTATATTTTCAAAATGACTTCCTCCTTGATCACGGCAAAGTTCAACTTTTTCAATTGTTGCGCGCACCACATTGATTAGCTGTTCCGCAGTGATGTTCTGGAATGCCACCCTTACTTTATACTCCAGTTCTTCACGAGTAGCTGATGCTGTGTTATACACCTGATTTTTAATTGTTCCCCAGAGAAAAAAATCTAGCGGAGTGAGATCTGGTGATCTAGAATATGAAAAAAAAATACATTATGAAAAAATATGACAACTTAAAAATGTACCTCGCAGGCCACTGAATAGGTCCATAAGTGCCAATCCACTTTTCTGGGAAGGTGTCATTCAGATGTTCTCTTACGATTTGAGAATTTGGAGGTGGCGCTCCATCTTGTTGAAAATAGATATCAACTTGGTTAGCCAGTGGCAAATCTTCAATGGAGTCATTGATTTGATTTCTAAGGAACTGTAGATAAATTATTGACCCCAAAAGTTTTTCTCCGATAATACCCATCCAGCAATTGAAACCAAATCGCTCTTGAAAATGTCCTTCTAGCATCAGATGTAAATTTGTTTGAGACCAGTACCTTTTATTGAAAAGCTTTCTTCATCTTGGACCTAAACTTTCCAACAAGTTAGATGATGGGATAAAAAATTCTCCAAATTTAGACATTTTCAAGGCAAGATTAAAGAAAGCCTTATTGGAAAAAAATTGCTACTCACTAGATGAATTTTAACTGATGAAAAATGTTTTTAATTGTCTTAATTTTACTAACCCTCTGACGTTTTTCTTATCATTGTACTCATATACATATTTCTTTTTATTTTGTACTTTTAAACGAGGAATGAATAAATATTATTATTATTATTATTCCGATTGAACAGACCCAAGTTGGTGAATCGAGTTTCATCTGAATGAATAATTTTAAATGGAAAACGTACTGTATTTAGTCAAAAGCCATTTGCAAAAAGTTAATCGTCGTTTGTAGTTGTTATCGCGAAGATGTTGATGTAGTTGGTACTTGAATGATCGATAATTATATTTGTGAAGAATTCTCCAAATTGACGCCGTACAATTCACTTCAACATAGGCCATCACGTCTACTTTTCTCTCATCACTGACGATGAAGTTATTGGCATTTTCTTCTGGTTTATTTCGCATTTCTGTCCAGTTTTGGAAAATAATGACAAGTGGGATTGCTACGATTAGGGAATCTCTGAGCATAAATTCGAGCTGCATCAGTTGCATTTTTTCTTGCTTCTCCGTAAATTAGCAACATGTCAATTTTTTCGTTTCCAGTATAATTTTCTATATCAAATTATAAATTACGCAACAAATAAATTTTTAAAAGTGACAGCATATTCATTAGCCTATTTGTTGAGGTAGTCCTAGCAACAGCTCTAATTGTTTGTCACGGATAACTAGAATAGCAGGAATTAGTGCATAAGTATACCAAATACTCACGTATTATTTGTTATTAGGTATGATCGCTTCTTGCAATTATTCAGAAAAATAATGAAAATAAAGTGAAAGTGTGTGGTATCAAACTGTTCGTAAGAAAATGATCTTTCACAAAAAGCCAACGAGCCACCCCCTTTCCATTTGAAAAAATCAAGTTATCTGGAAAAATTTATATTTGCGACTTTTCAATTATTCTTAAAACGACTGTGAAGTCATAAGCCTCAAAGTCGTATTTTTCCCATGTTACTTGATCAAGAATGAAGCGAATTACACGATCCATGGCATTCTAGACCGAAAAATAAAAATTGGAATAAAAATGACTTTATTTGTCAAATATTGACAAGTGAGGTGTTGTGGGATTTAGAATGACATTCTCGATCGGAATAGGTAAAAATATATATGATGTCCCATTTAAAAATCGAAAGTTGGGGTCATTTCCGGTGAAATCGGAAGTACGGCAAAGCAAGTAAATATGTCAAAAAATGTAAATTGAACTATAATACACAACCCTCAAATTTTGTTTCTCTATCTTCAATAATAAAAAAGTTATAGGGGTGAGCACCTCAGAGAGTCCCCCGTATAGGCGTGTTTTCTTAATTTTTTTCAATAATATAATTGTATTTTAAACTTTCTCGTTTGACTGAAAAAGACTACGTGAGAAAAACTCTTCGATTTATTCATCCACATGAGATGTAAGTTTTTACCAAATTTTGGTGGATGTGCCGAGACCAGCCAGCGCGTTCACCATATTCTGATGATCTTCTTGAGAATACCAGGTTATAGCTATTAAATTATTGTATTGTCAAAGGTTATAAATACGTACGCAAAATTTCAAATGAATCGGACGTCTAGAAGTGCGTGTAAATTAATTTCAAAAATTCCGTTACATATATTCATACATACATACACACAGGTGAAGCTAATGAAGCGTGTATAAAAATCCCACCAAATCATCCCTGGTAACGATTTTGAAGAACGTTACTGAAGAATTCGTTACAAACAAGAGCTCAGTTATACGAAAATGAAGCCAAACAACGAAAAGGAAATATCTGGAGAAGGAAGTCTCCCGGAAAGCGGTTTGATATCGGAGTATTTTTAGATCACTTCATAACTTTTATTACCGCAAACAAGATTCAGGGGTTCCTGAGAAATTAGTTCGTTAATTTTGAATGAGCCACGATCGTCTGAGATATAACAGCAAAATGTAGCTACGAAAGGAACAGAACTTCATTAAACTCTGCCTCATTATTATTATTGGAATATGAATTATAAGAATGATGTTCAGGTTGTGAACGAGCTTCTCGGCGATTTTTATTTATCAACTGAAGAGGGAAGCTAAGAATAGACTCGATAAAAACGATGGAATGTTCTTGGGGTGATTTTTCAGCATCGAAATACTTTTTCTCAGTTTTTTTTTTCGGTCTTGAAACACGAGTACTTCCAAATTATTTTCTATAGCAATTGTTATGTTCCTTGAGCAGTCTGATGTTATCATTTCAAAGCACAAACTAAATGATAAATGCCTTTTTCTGGCGACCTCGCATTAACGAGACTGTTTAATCTACACGAAATCGATCGTTAATCCTATTAACCTTCAATTTCTCTATTAGTGAATCATTGTGATATATGCAGCCAAACATACATTGAAATCGACCATTATTAACCTATTAATGGTCGATTTCTCTATCAATGCATCATTGTGGTATAGGCAACTAAACATACACGAATTCAAATACTATTCAAATGTCAAATCACCACCTTCGCGCTGTCAAATTAATGTATTTTAAAATCAAAATATTGTAAGTTTCTTCCTAATTGAAGCAAACGGATATCGAAAATTTCACGTTGACCCCAAAATCGAGGTCCACAGAAAAATTTTGTAATCAACTCTTATAATAAAATTATAATGATCTCGATAATACACTAGTTGATTAAATAACTACTGTCATTCGAAATAGTGAAACTTTTGAATACATTATGTTAAAAGCTTTATATTAACTTCACATTTGTATTTTAGTTTATACCACAAAACACAAATTTTGTAGGTGAATTTTGACCCACTTCTAGTTGTCCGATTAACTTGAAATTTGGCAGGTGTTCATAATTCCGCATTATGAAATTTTGATGGAGAAAAAAAACAAAATGGCGGCTCCAAGATGGCAGACAAAGTTTGTGTTTATTGTCCGATTCTATTCAAAATTGGTATGTAGGGGTTCTCGGGGTCGAATATTATGGATTCTTTGTCAAAATTCATAAAATCAAAATGGCGGCTCCAATATGGCCAACGATCTCTGTGATTATGGTCCGATTCTATTCAAAATTGATATATGGAGGTTTTCGGGGTCGGAGATTATGATTCAAAATACACAAATTCAAGATGGCGGACGAGTTCTGTAATTATGGTCCGATTCGATTCAAAATGGGGGTTTTCGGAGTCGATTTTTTTTTTGTCAAAATTCATAAAATCAAAATGGCGGCTCCAAGATGACTGGAGTATGGGCCGATTTGGAAAAAAAATCAAAGACTTAAAATCAAGAAATGGTAATATTATTACAAATGACCAAGAAATAGCGGAACGTTTTGTTAATTATTTTACGAAAATAGGAAAAAACCTAGCAAATGCCAAAAATGCAGAATGGCACATTGCATTTGCCGAAAAAACAGTATTAAATTCATTCTACTTCGAAGAGTGCAGCGAAAACGAAGTCAGAGAATTAATTCTGAAACTTTAACCAAAAAAAGCAACCGGAATAGACAATATCAAATTCGTAGACATCATATTAAGACCGATTACGTTCATCATAAACGTCTCTATCCATAAAGGAATATTCCCATCCGGCCTCAAACCCACGGTTATAAAACCATTATATAAATCGGGAGATAACACGGAAGAAACTAATTACAGACCAATCTCTATGATAAGCAATGTAAGAAAAAAAATTGAAAAAATTCTTAAAATAAGAATAGAGAAATACCTTCAAAAATATCATGTACTCTCAGACAATCAATACGGATTTCGTCATGTCAAGTCAACAAAAGATGCAATGGTCCACTTGAGAAAAGATATTTGTGAAACAATGGACAAAGGAGGAACTTCATTATGTGTCTTTATTGACCTAGCAAACGCCTTCGATACAGTGTGTCATCATAAATAATTGCGAGTACCTATTGGAAAATATAGGTATTAGAAGTGGACCATTGTTCAGATCAAGTCATTGAGTACGGAGTGCCACAAGGAACAGTTCTTGGACCGATTTTATTCAACATTTACATTAACGATCTTTCTAATATTGGTGTAGAAGCGAATATTATCAGCTTTGCCGACGACACTGCACTTCTGTTTCATGGCAAGGATTGGAACGACCTAAAATCTACCATCGAAAGAGAATTAGTAACTATATTCCATTGGTTCGACAGTATATTACTAACCGTAAATTTTTCGAAAACCCACTTCATCCCCTTTTCAATATATATCAAAAACTCACCCACATATAATAGAATTACAATTAATATCAATGGCAAAGTCACTGAGATTGGGATGGAAGAACATATAAAATATCTAGGACTTATAATAGATCACAATCTCAGATGGAATGAACACGCTTAACACGTAACAAATAAATTGAGATCACTAATATCAAAATTAAGGATATACCAAAAGTTGTTCGATATTGCACAATTGAAAACACTTTACGCAAGCCTAGTCCAAACTATGGAATACTTGTTTGGGGAGGAATAACGAACAATTATATCAAAAACGTAGAAGTTACACAAAAATGACAAATAAAAATAATATGTAAAAAAACCTACAGATTTCCATCAGATAAATTTTCCAACAATCTAAATTATTCAAAATCCAACAATTATACTGAACATGGACTTCCCCAAATAGATCATCCATACAAAACTCGACTCAAAAATCAAACAACCAGAATACAGAAGGTTGTAACTACAAAAAACAAAAAAAATTCCTGTCATACGTAAGTCCAATAATTCACAAAGAAATTCCAAATGAGATAAAAACAATGGATAGTTGTTTCCTATTTTAAATGAAACTAAAAATATGGCTTTTAGACCGACCCCCCGAGCAAATCTCCGAAGACTTTCAAAGAGAAATATAAATAAATAAAAGAAATACAAATAATGTAAACTACTGTATAGAATATTCGACGTCAACAAAGGTACCATATACATATTTTATCATTATCATGAGTTGTCCATGAACAGAGGCTAATCTCTCAATAGGACACCACCTACCTATACCCACCTGTAACAAGTATATTCATGAAAAAACATATTCCTTATGAATCCCCATATTCACTAATCCTTTATTGTCAATACATACCCCCTCAAATATTTCACACATACTGTACATAACTAATTTTATTACATGCTATATTTTACAAATCTTTCATTTCCGATACTTACTCCATTAAATATTTTCTACAATCTGTACTTAACTAATTTTATAAATACGCTATACTAGTTCTATATTATTTCAACTTGTGATAAACATATTATTGGAAAAATCGAAGTGCAGTCTTCTTCACAACAAAAGTTCAATATAAATTGAACTTGAAAATGGTAGATCACAGGGGAAAAACAACTACTTTCCTGGCAAATACCACGCAGAACGTTGAATGATATTCACCTGAAAATCCATGCATACCTTCATATAAATGGACATTGAATGCAAATGTTTCTTCCTGATAAGCTTGATTATGTTTAATTCCTCGATTATGTTTAATTGCACTTCGATTTTTCTCTTTTTATCCCACTTCACATGGCGTTTATCTTTCACAAACATATTATTATTATACAGTGTGACCCATTTGAAATGGAACCACCCCTGTAGAATACGCATTTTTCAGTCATTCTCAAAAAAATTTTTGGAGAATTAAGCATCAAAAACTGTATCTTGACACAAATTTTCATAACTTTAGATTCATTTCCAAGGCACTCTATGGTTTTTTTCCTTCGTTAAAAACGCCAAAAGTTTATTGGGCAATTTTTGTTTTGAAATTTGACTACACCACTGGATTTGTATACTTTATGAATGAAAACCTTGAAAATTTCATAAGAAAATATTGGTTAACAACGAAGTTACAACAACTTTAATTTTGGAAACAAAGTATTTGATATTAATTTTCATTTAGATTATAGACATATTTAAAATCTGGCAACACTGCCGATACAAAGTAGAACACCAGTGAATTTGTACAGCAAAAATCTTAAGTCAATAGCTCATTCCGTTCTACTGTTATAACTCCTGAAAGTATGGTAATGAGAGCGATTTCTGGTGGAAGCGATTTTGTAATGAAAATCTGACTACGCCACTGGATTTGTGAATTATATTCCCCTAAAATCATTTATTCAAGTTTAGGTTATGAGTGTATTTGAAAATAACAGAAAATTAAATATTCATTTTCACGTTATGCAGTTTTCAATAGCCGATAAAAACGAAATGAACCGAATCAAGTTTTAAAGTATCAAAATTATTTATTCAATAATAAAACAGAAAGCAGGACAAAAAAATGTTCCTTTTTTATTCTGCAAAACTCAACTGGAACAAGCTTTCAGAGAAGGTATCAATAATTTGAGGAAAGCTGAACTAATACAATGGGCATAGGTATTGTACTAAATCAATAGTAGGCTGTGATTTAGTACACCACAAATCGCTCACATTACCATACTTTCAGTAGTTATAACTGTTGAATGGAATGAACTATTGACTTCGGATTTTTGCTGTACAGATTCACTTGTGCTCTACTTTGTATCGGCAGTGTTGCCAGATAAATAAAAATTATAATAAAATGCTTTGTTTCCAAAATTAAAGTTGTTGTAACTTCGTTGTTAACCAATATTTTTTTATAAAATTCTGATGGTTTCCATTTATAACAACTGCGAGTCCAGTGGTGTAGTCAGATTTGATAAAAAATTGCCCAATGAACTTTTGCCGTTTTTGACAAAGAAAAAAAACCATAGAGTGCCTTGGAAATGAAACTAAAGTTATGAAAATTTGTGTCAAGATACAGTTTCTGTTGCTCAATATTATTACGAAATATTTTTGTGATTGACTGAAAAATGCGTATTTTACAGGGGTGGTTCCATTTTAAATGGGTAACACTGTATATATTAGATTCAGCTCATTATACACAAGATTTTACCTTTTAGGGGTTTTTTCTATTTTATTTACTATAATTGTAAGCCATCTGGTTGTATTTGTAATATCTGTTGTTGAGCAAATATATTATTATTATTCTGTTCAAAATTGGTATGAGGAGGTTTTTGGGGTCGCAGATTAAGATTTGTTTGTCAAAATTCATAAATTCAAGATGGCGGACGAGTTTTGTAATTATGGTTCGATTCTATTCGAAATTGGTGTGTTGGGTTTTTTTTGTCAAAATTTACAAAATCAAAATGGCGGCTCCAAGATGACGGACGATCTCTGTTATTATGGTTCGATTCTATTTTCGGGGTCATATGAATTTATTGTCAAAATTCATGAATTCAAGATGGCGTCTCGTATGCTGGACAAGTTTTGAGATAATGGACCGTTTCTATTCAAAATTGGGGTTTTTGGGGTCGGATATTATGAATTCAATCGAAGATTATTGATTTTTCGTCAGAATTCAAAAATTGAAGATGGCAGCTCCAGGATGGCGGACAATTTAATCTTCAGATGGTCTCCTCAGTGAAGAACTAGATAGCTCTGAACTTACAGGAAAAAGGCCTCATAATGAAGATGCAATAACAATAAAAACTTTTTAACAAAAAATTAAACCGACGAAATACGGAACTGAAAAGTAAAAAATAGAATAAACCTTCTCAGTCTCAGTAACTAAGCTCCTAAACTAATGTAAGTAACTAAATTGGCGCCAAACAAACGAGCAAATGAATTAGATAAGGCGTAAAATGATGGCATCGAGTTGCGCGGTGACATTCTGATAATTTTTTTGAAGTAATTTAATGATGTTCGTTGATTGTTTGTTTGGCGTCGACTCAAAATTACTTACTTACAGTTTAGGAGCTTAGTTACTGAGACTAAGAAGGTTTATTTTGAAAAGGGAAACATTCTCAATTGAATATTGATAGAAAGATTCTTCGGTAAATTGAAAAATCCACGATAAAAATGAAATTATTGTTTGTGAATGTCTAACAGAAAACAACTACTTCCCCGGCTGAAGCCACGCTGGACATTGAACTACATCTGATAGATAATCTGAAAAGACCCTAACTCAAAAGAAAAAATCTGAAATTGAAAATTTGCATTTTCATTCAGATAGTCATTTGATTTTCTATTCCAGTCTTAATTAGGAACTCATGAAGATGAATGAGGCAAAGAAGAATGTTTTCCAAAAAAGAGTACTCACCAGAAATCATTCGTAACATTGACGCAAGAGAGACATCGCATTCACTAGGTCTTCAATACATTCTTGTCGACGAAAATCTATTTCACGCTTCCACGATCATCAGGAAGACCGGAAGAAATGGGAAACACATTTTCAAGAAGCAATCTCACTTTGCAAAGATGGAAAAAGTTAGAATCATTTCTTTTGGAGGGACACTTTGAAATTTGTGTTTTCTGACATTAAAACCTGTCAAGGGGTATGATAGATTGATTTGTTGAGAAAATGTACAGGATGTTCATAAAATCAGATGTGGAATCATCTGCGACTGGAAGATAAACTTTAGTCACTATCTTCCATCGTCAAGATAACCTCTTGTGGGGTACTCATATTGAAAAGGGAAACAATCTCAATTGAATATTGATAGAAAGATTTTTCTGTGAATTGAAAAATCCACGATGAAAATGAAATTATTGTTCGTGAATGTCTAACAGAAAACAACTACTTCCCCGGCTAAAGCCACGCTGGACATTGAACTACATCTAATAGATATGCTGAAAAGACCCTAACTCAAAAGAAAAAATCTTAAATTGAAAATTTGCATTTTCATTCAGATAGTTATGTGATTTTCTATTCCAGTCTTAATTAAGAACTCATGAAGATGAATGAGGCAAAGAAGAATGTTTTCCAAAAAAGAGTACTCACCAGAAATCATTCGTAACATTGACGCAAGAGAGACATCGCATTTTATGAACATCCTGTTTATATTTTCAACAAATCAAGGTTTATTTTATTTTTTACTTTTCAGTTCCGTATTTCGTCGGTTTAATTTTTTGTTAAAGTTTTTATTTTTCAATTTTTCATGGCATTCTAATCACTACCTACTTGTTTTTTGATACTTCCAAAATACTTACTTACCCACCTTACTTCAACTATTACCAGTTAAATAATATAATTATCTACTTTTACTATTTGTTGTAATATAAATTATTTTTGTTGTTCTGGTAAGTTTATTTCATTACTTTGTATATCATTCCATCCTCTTATAGAATATAATGGTTTTGACGGATGTGGAACAGAAATATGTCAGTAGCGATCTGTCATTGTCAACTACGTATGTGTGTGCCAATGTTCATAAGTGAAAAATCAATTATCCCCTATTTTTCCACCCGTAAGGGTATATAATTCCATTCGAAGTCTAAATATTAGGTATACCCTATCTATTAAAAAAAAAACATCCAAGTCGAAGAACCCAGTACAAAGTTATGCCTGATAGAATCGGTTAACGGACCAGAATTCAGAGAGTGAGTGATCAATATTCTTCATGTTGCTTTTTTTTTTTTTTATATATTCTGGTTCCCACGAAAAGGGATATCCTGTAATGTTCAGAGAACATCGTGGGAACCAAGGGAAAGAAGGTAGGAGTTGGTGTTCTTCTTAAATTTCTGGAGGTTGTATGCCTCGGGGAACACCTCCCTAGGCAATGAGTTCCAAAGCCTCGCTGTTCGTTGGATGAACGAGTCTTTGGAAAGTGATGTTCTGCAGGTCTCCAAAGTGACCACGAAGGGGTGTGATGACTGAACTTGACGGGTTAGTCTCGAAGAGACTGCCAAAGCAGGAACGATTGTTGATATTTCAGAAGAGCATCGCCCATGAAAATATATATAAAATAGAGACAAATCGCCAACTTTTCTACGGTGTTCCAGACAAGTGAGCGAGTTTGTAAGCGAGGCATCACCGACGAGACGAATTGCCCTTTTTTGGACAGAATCCAATAGCCTCAGGATATGTTTAGGTGCCACGCTCCAAATATGGGAACAGTATTCCAGGACAGGTCGGATCTGTGCCTTATAGATCATAAGCAGCTGAGTGGGGTGAATTAGCTCTTGGCATGAAACATAAAACCAAGTTTTGGGATGCACTTTTGGCAATGGACCTCACGTGATTTTCCCAGGAAAGGTTATTGCTGATAGTAATACCAAGCATCGATATGGATGACTTCAGTGGTATGGTTACTCCTGACAAAGTTATGTTAGGCACAGTGAGATCGGCTTTTCTAGAGAAAAGACATGCTTGTGTTTTGTTTGCATTGAATTCTACCAAGTTATTAGATCCCCACTCGAGAATTGTTGCTAAGTCCATATTTATATTATTAACATTTCTTCCTCGTTCATTTCTGGTTTCACGGGCTGATATAGGGGCCCTGGAAGAGAAAGCGGTATGGAGGGTACTATCATCGGCAAAGCTGTGTACTGGACATGAAGTTGCTTTCAACAGGTCGTTGATGTGAAGAAGAAATAGTGTTGGTGCGAGAATAGATCCTTGCGGAACACCAGCATTTATGAGTAGAGTGTCAGATGAAACTCCATCGACCACTACATGGAGAGACCTGTTTGAGAGAAAACTAGCAAGCAGAGAACACAGCTGAGGGGGCAAGCCATAAGACGGAAGCTTGACGAGGAGTCCCTGGTGCCAAACTCGATCGAACGCCTTGGAGATATCTAATGCCACAGCTAAAGTTTCTCCATACTTTTCAATAGATAGCTGCCATATATGTGAGACGTAAGCGAGCAGGTCACCAGTTGATCTCTGATGGCGGAAGCCATATTGCCTATCGTTGACAATTCCTGAGTCTTCCAGATATTTCATGAGCTCGATGTTGATGGCTTTTTCCATGACCTTTGAAATAATAGATAGCAGTGCGATAGGTCTGTAGTTGCTAGGTAGGGCCTTTTGCCTTTTTAGGACTGGCTGTACTCTTGCAATTTTCCAATTGGACGGAAATACCCCCAAATTGTAAGAGTGGTTGAACAACTTGCAAAGAACAGGTGTTAGTTCGGGGGCACATTTCTTGAGAACAATCGGCGGGATTCCGTCAGATCCACAGGCTTTGTTGGTGTTGAGACCCAGCAAAATCTTTCTGATAGTACGTTGGCGAAAGGTGATCTCGGGCATGTGACTGTCAATAGGTGTAATGTTCGGGGGTTGTTTTCCCGATGAATACACAGTGGCTGGATTTCATCTTTCAAATTCGAATGGGACCACCTTCGAAGTACACCCTATCCACTGAAAAAATTATCGGAATCGGACGCCTTAGTGAAGAGTTATGCGTGATCATACATAAAAAAAAATGATGGAAAAAATAATATACGGGTCGACTAGAGAACCTCCTCCTTTTTGGTTTCGTGGGTTAAAAATGCATCAAATACTTGCTAAAAAGTACAAAATAAAATAATTATTGAAAAAAACCTTTTCAAAGACAAGCTTTTGTTCGAATGCGCTAAAGAGTAAAAAATAATTGCTTTGGGTGTACGACGTAGGTTAATTCCGTGAGCCATAGATTCTAACTGAAAACTGAAAACAAGTTCTTGAATCTATAACTCACGGAATAACCTACTTTGCTTCAAAAAGGTTTTGCTTATCAATTATTTTATTTAAACCCAGTTTGGTGAACATCATCTAGTGAAGTAAGTGTCTTTTGTCTGCTTAGATAATTTATAATTCACTTTCATTCCAGCGGATTTCAAAGAACCGGAAAATCGTTCTGCACTGAAGACTATATTACATTTCATATAGAATCCCGCAGGGAAAGACCTAACTAATGATGTTTATGAAAAACCCAGTCAGAAACTTTATATATAGCTTTCCAACAAAATGGAATAATGATTTTGTGGAACATCGCATTGTTACATATCCCATACCTGGAGGCTCAATTTAATTTCACGTTCCAACTCTGCAAACATGGAAATCATTATACGTTTTATACGTTATTTCAGCTTGTGATTCCTACTTTTGTAGAAATAACATTGTGATTTTCCAATCATTAGGGCTGGGCCAATGGATAAAATGAGTTTGTTCATAAAATCATTATTCAGAAACATAAAACGGAAGGCGCGGCCAGTTGGAAAGGTAGACTTTACAACAGTGCCGGATTTATACTTACTTATGCCGGGGGCTAATTCTTACGATGCCGCCGCGAATTGGTATTAATTGTCAGTTTCAAAGTACCCATTTATTGTCTGTTTTTTCATAACATATGGCTATAACATAAAATTATTACATATAAGCAAAAAAAATTATTTACTTCACAAACTTATATATATATATATATATATATATATATATATATATATATATATATACAGGGTGTAACTGAATAAGTGTAAAACATTTATGGAGGTGATTCCTCATCGAAAAAAAGATAGGATCTTTCATATAAAGAAACTTCATTGGAGCATCCCTTGTTAAGATACAGCCCCTTAAAGGGGGTACATAAAATTTGTATAACAATTTTTTTCACAAGCACTGAAAAAGTTACAATATTGAAATTAACCTGACTTTTGTACTACCAAAAAGACACTTAGCCAGTAATTTATTTGGTTTACCCCATGGTTGTAAGGGGTGAAAAACGCAACCCCTAAAATTTATTTCCAATGTAACTTTTTGTCTTATTATTTGTTTACCATTTAAAAATTTATTTCCGATAGCCTGTTTCATTCTAAACAAAAAATGTCTCTTGGGTTTTTTGCCCAAACTAAACCAGTAAGCAGCAAAACATTATTTTACGAACAACTACAGAGATACATCGTCATAAATGCGAACTGGATTTATTGTTATTTTGTAGTTAGTACCTGCATTAAACGATTAAAGGGTAATAAACAAAACTAAGTTATTAATAAAAAACACACAACATGTAGAAATCATAGTGAATGTTCAATATGTCTACCTTCAAACATTACGCATGCGTCTGGACGTCGGCGCATTGAGCCACGTATTCGCTCAAATATTCCTGGAGTCTCTCTGATTACCTGCACGCATCGATGATGCGGTTTCTAAGTCCCTACATCGCGAACAGGAGTACGATATACCAAATGCTGTGAATGGCCCCAAATAGAGAAATCGAGAGGATTGAATCCGGGATCGAGCGGGCCATTTATGTGGTCCTCCTCGACCTATCCACTGATTTGCATATGTTTCAGTTGAATGCTGACGTGCTACTTGACTAAAATGGGCGGGAGCCCCATCATGCATAAAAACATATCCCTTCTGACGCCCAAAGGAACTTCCTCCAGCAGTACTGGATGCACTTCTCTTAAAATTGAACGTATGCCCCCACCATTTAATCGAGGAGGTAGAAAATGAGGCCCAATTAAATCATCCCCTAATAACCTGAGCCACACGTTAAGAGAAAACTGTTCTTGATGGCTAGTTTCGACAATAGCGTGAGGGTTTTCATCAGCCCATATGTGGTAATTATGAAAATTAATAATCTTGTCCCGAGAAAACTACATTTGTCTGTGAATTCTATCGTCTTCAGAAAGTCACAATTTCTTCTAATCATTTCCAGCATCCAATTGCAAAATTCAAGACGGTTCGGAAAGTCTCGCGGTAACAGTGCCTGTACTCGTTGCAGATGGTAAGGGTATAAGAGTTGTTCCTTTAAAATTCGAAATACCGTCATATGATCAACATTTAGCTGGAAAGCAATCTTCTAGTACTGGTAGTAGGTTGTTCTTCAATCAAATTAAGTACTGCTTCCTCAAGCTGTGGTGTTCGTATTTCTCGATGGCGACCACAACCTGCGTTCTTTGTCGAATGAACCATATTCTCGTAATCGTTGATGAAGTCGAGCAAATATTCTATGTGAAGGATGCTGCCGTTGAGGATACATTTCAGCATATCTTCTAGAAGCTTCTAACCCATTCCTGCGACAGACCGTAAACGTAATGCATATCAGCCATTTCCTCATTTGTGTATGCCATTTTATTACCAAGTGAATTATTAAAGTAACAAATTAAGAACAGAACAACAACACACAATTAGTATTAATTCAATTTCGAAAATTCCCAAACTGACAGCGTCATACCAATTTAATTGTCACTATCGCTAATAGCGACCTACTAGATAGATTAGTTACGTATTTTCTCATTTATGACGATGTATCTCTGTAGTTGTTCGTAAAATAATGTTTTGCTGCTTACTGGTTTATTTTGGGCAAAACCCAAGAGACATTTTTTTTTTTTAGAAATGAAACAGGCTATCGGAAATGAATTATTAAATGGTAAACCACTAATCAGACAAAAAGTTACATTGGAAATAAATTTTAGGGGTTGCGTTTTTCACCACTTACAACCATGGGGTAAACCCTAATAACTTCCTGGCTATGTGTCTTTTCGGCAGTACAAAACGTCAGGTTAATTTCACTATTGTAACTTTTTCAGTGCCTGTGAAAAAATTGTTATACAAATTTTATGTACCCTTTAAGGGCTGTATCTTAACAAGGGATGCTCCAATGAAGTTTCTTTATATGAAAGATCCTATCTTTCGATGAGGAATCACCTCCCTAAATGTTTTACACTTATTCAGTTACACCCTGAATATATATATAGTGTTGAAGAAGGGGAGTCCCCGTGACTGGACTAGTTGAAAATAACATGAATTTGAAATAAACTTTGTAGAAAGGATACTTGAGTGCAGTCAAAATATGGCTATAGAGTAAAACTCTTTCATTAGTCCTTTCGAAAATGTTTATTTTCATTATCAGACAAGCTGTGGAGAAAGAAACACATGTGAAATACGATTTTAAACAAATCTATAGAACTTACTAGGTGAGTTATGACAGAACTAAACATTTCGTGTTTGAGGACTTTCAAAATCTATCACATGACCCACTACTGGTAATATAAACAAAAATGGCACTCGCACATATTGTTTAGATACTTAAATTAACACTTTATTTGAAACGGCACAATACCACATGGTTGAAGCGTGACTGAAAGGATGGTCTGACAGTATCATGAATGAAGTCAAGTCAAATGTCATCTGTCCAAACATGAACAGTCAAGGAGAACCATGTTTTGTCCACAAAACAGAAGGAATAGTACCAATCTATATGACAAAAAAAAATTGTTAAATGAGAGAAAAATCAAAATACTAAGCAATTTTTTATATTAAATTGAATCAAGTTTCAACAAGTAATGTAAATGACACTAAGGTTGAAATATCAGATCGTTTATTCATGCTGTTTGGTTCATTTTTTGAAAACCATTTCTAGGAAATTCCTTTTATGAAAGTTATTCTCATGCTAATATGGAAGGGTTGTTAAAATTACTAAAATGATTAGAATTTATATTATGTTCAGTTAATGCACAACCGTTTTTTTATTTTGCAATCACTCTATGGATGCTATCGACCTGTTAATTCTACGTCTCCGATATATTTTATCAAATTTAGGCAAGGAATATATATGACATTTGATTTCTCATATATCGTTAAAGGCTTTAGTTCTAGTGTAAAGGCTTGCAATGTTTAATGTTTGTTTGAATGCTAGTTTATCTAGTTTGAACATTTGTCAATTTTGAGGTTAGTTCTTTACATATGGTAATGTTTTGTAAATAAAGGTTCTATTAGTTGAGTTGGACTTGAATTTATTCTAGAGATTTATGTTACAGGTCTAAATTTGTAATTGTATTTCCAGATTCAATAGTAGTAACACTGGGTTGACGATCAGTACTGAATAGTAATTTATTAATAAATTTGATTAGATATGAGTTTTCTTTTAGTTTAAATGAACTTAAAACAATACTAAAAGAAAACTCATATCCAATCAAATTTATTAATAAATTACTATTCAGTACTGATCGTCAACCCAGTGTTACTACTATTGAATCTGGAAATACAATTACAAATTTAGACCTTGTAACAGTAAATCCTCTAAGAATAAATTCAAGTCCACAACCTCAACTAATAGAACCTTTTATTTACAAAACATTACCATATGTAAGAGAACTAACCTCAAAATTGACAAATGTGTTCAAACTAGATAAACTACGCATTGCAAACAAAAACATTAAAACTATTGCAAGCCTTTACACTAGAACTAAAGCCCCTTTAACGATATATGAGAAATCAAATGTCATATATAGTATTCCTTGCCTAAATTGTGATAAAATATATATCGGGCAGACGGGTAGGAATTTAACAGGTCGCATAGCATCTCATAAGAGTGATTGCAAAATAAAAAAAAACAGTTGTGCATTAGCTGAACATAATATAAATTCTAATCATTTTAGTAATTTTAACAACCCTTCCATATTAGCAGTAGAGAATAACTTTCATAAAAGGAATTTCCTAGAAATGGTTTTCATAAAAAATGAACCAAACAGCATGAATAAACGATCTGATATTTCCAACCTTAGTGTCATTTACAATTACTTGTTGAAACTTGATTCCAATTTAATATAAAAAATTGCTTAGTATTTTTTGATTTTTTCTCTCATTTAACAATTTTTTTTTTTGTCATATAGATTGGTACTATTCCTTCTGTTTTGTGGACAAAGCACATGGTTCTCCCTTGACTGTTTCATGTTTGGACAGATGACATTTGACACTTGACACTTCATGTCATGTATTACTTGTCAGCCACCATTTTCCTTTTTCAGTCACGCTTCAACCATGTGGTAATTATTGTGCCGTTTCAAATTTTAAAGTGTTAATTTAAGTATCTAAAACAATATGTGCGAGTGCCATTGTTTAGTTTTTATATATTACCAGTAGTGGGTCATAGTGATATGATTTTGAAAAGTCCTCAAACACGAAATGGTGTTTAGTTCGCTGTCTTCACTTAACCTCACCTTAGTAAGTTCTATAGATTTGTTTAAAATCGTATTTCACAATTGTGTTTTCTTTTTTCTCCCAGCTTGTCTTGATAATGAAAATAAACATTTTCGAAAGCTTGACTAAATAAGAAAGAGTTTTACTTTTTCTCATAGGCCATTATTTTGACTGCAACCTCAAGTAATATCCTTTCTACAAAGTTTATTTCAAATTCATAGTTATATATATATATATATATATAAATACTTTTCTGGATTTTTTTTTATGCGAACTCATCAATGGCATCAAGTCCCTGTTGATATTTAAAATCGATAGGCTATTCAAAGTATCTTCTACCATCGAATTCCTAAGGTATTAATATTGGTATACAAATTATTTATTTATTCATGAATTTCACTTCTGGAAATGCAAAAATGACCATGCAAATTTCCTTGAGGTCATAATAGATACTAGTTGCAATGGACAGAACATATGAATGTGTTATAAAAAAAAAAAAAATCATTTATTGTCTAAACAGGAAGAACCCAATTACAAGACAGTTGAAAATATGAAGCAAGTTTCATTTAGAAATAACTAAGCTGAATATATAAACTAAAACTAAAAGGTACAAATTACATGTGTGGGAACGATAGAATAAGCTCGAAATTGTTTATTGGGGATATGGAAGTGATTGTTTGCTATACAATACTTGTTTTACTTTGTTTTTAAAGGAACTTATTGATTCGTTGTAAATATCGATGTTTGTGCAGACTTCATTTGTTTTTTTGCACATTGAGTGCAGAGGAGATTTAACGAGAATATTTGTGTTGTTTTTTCTTAAGTAGAAGCAAGTTTCGTACCTGCTGTTGATTCGTGGAACATGGAAGTTCAATTGTGTTAACAGTTCGGGGCAGTCTATTAAGTTATGTACGAGTTTGTAAATGAACAAGCAGGCATAGTATGTTCTACAGTTTTCTAGTGACAGGAGTGAAAATTTATTCAATAACATATTGTTGTTGAAACCTTGTGGAGGGTAGACTCCGTCTGTCTTGAATGACACATACTTCATAAAGAGCCTCTGTACTGACTCGAGCTGATCGATATGACATTTGTAGAGTGGTGACCATATCAGAGAGCAGTAATTCAGTCTTGATTTTACATATGCATTGTATAGGGTGGTGAGGCATTCTTTGCTTTGAAAATCTCTACATGTACGAAATATCAGACCGGTCATCCTCTTTGCAGAGGAGGTTGTGTTATTATAGTGTTGGGAAAAGTTGAGTTTTGGGTCAAATTCAACACCGAGGTCCTTATTTTGTGCTTTGTGCTCTAATGGAGTGTTGCTAAGGGAGTATTGAAAATCAATGATTGCATTTCTCAGAGAATAAGTAGTGTATTTGCATTTTTGGACATTTAGTGGTAGTTTGTTTTCGGTGCACCAATGGAGAAGTTCATGAATGTCGTCCTGTGAGATTGTACAGTCGTTTAGTGATTGAATTCTACGAAATATTTCCAAGTCATCTGCAAATAGCAGCAAGTTGCTGGAGATATTTTTACCAATATCATTTATAAATAATGAGAATAAGAGGGGGGCTAAGTTGCTCCCTTGTGGGGCGCCGCTTGAGGCGATGAATTGATAGGATGTGTGTCCTCTAAATTCAACAAAGAGTGTGCGGTTTTAGAGATAAGATTGAAAATTTTTAATTAGTTGTGTGTCAAAGCCAAGGAAGTTTAGTTTGTTCAGAAGTATCTGGTGATCTAGTTTGTCGAAGGCCTTTGAGAAGTCGGTATAGATTGTGTCCAATTGAGAATGATTGTCAAGTGCAGAACTCGCCGCCTGAGTGAAACACATCAGACTGGTGACCGTTGATCGTTCGCTCATGAATCCATGTTGGTCATTTGTGATGATATTTTTCAGGTTTGGAAATAGTGAATTGTAGAGACATATCTCAAAGCCTTTTGCAAAATTGGAGAGAAGTGTTATTGGTCTGTAGTTTGCAACATTGTTTATTGCTCCGGATTTGAATATTGGGCAAATTTTGGCAGTTTTCCACTTATCTGGGAAGCATCCAGATTTCAGGGCAAGGTTGAAAATTGTCTGAAGAGGTTTAGCAAAAATTTGTGCACAGTCTTTGACTCGGTATCGAATCAGATCCTGACGTTCTTTTGGGTTTTAGTTTTTTCAAGGAATTAAGTACCTCTGTTTCCGAAAAAGATTTTATAGTAATAGTAGGGTAATTAGTCGACAGATTAGATAAATTGTTTGTTGTATTCGAGATAGGGGTGTAAACACTTTCGAAAAATTCAGCAAATATATTGACAATGCTGGATGGATTACTGTATTCGTTGTCGTTATGGTATACAATGCCTGGAATTCTAGAGGATCCTTTTTTGTTTTGGATATATGACCATAGAGTGGATGGGTCAGTTTTGATTGAATTTTCTGCTGCTCGTCGGTATTCTTCATATGCGATAGATATTTTTGATTTGACAGATTTTCTGAGTTCCTTGAAATGCTGTTTGTCAAGTTCCGATTGAGTTTTTTTCAGTTTTTTGAAAACTTTATGTTTTTGTTTTATTTCACGAATTACATCACTGTTAAACCAAGGGGGGTATTTACTATTGAATTTGGTTTGAGTAGGAACCCATAGATCAAGTACAGAGTAAAACTTTGCTACTGCTAGATTTACATTAGAATATTGGTTCAGACATGACCAGTCGGTGTGGAGGAAAGCTGAATATAGTTCAGGAAAGTTAGCTTTGCGAAAATTGTAGTTTGTGATGTTTTTGGTGTATGGTATTGCCAAACTTGGTTTTGGGAATGATAAGGTTGCTTGAAGGGTATTCATCTTCTGGTACGAAGGGTAGAAAATCATGATGGGTGCTACATTCAAGATTGGAAAAAATTAAATCTAGTAAACGTCCTGAGTGGTTGTGCACCAAGTTGAATTGTTTAAGGTCATAGAAGCTTTTGAGCTGATCGATTGTAGCTAAAGTGGTGTTGTTTATGTTTGCATCAAGATTTACATAGTTAGGTTGATTGAAATCGCCTAGGATCAGTAAATTGCTACCGTACAGATATTCAAGGGATTCAAGTGTAGTAAAGAGATTTTGTATGTGGTTAGTACTTGCGTTTGGAAGAATATAGATGACAAACACGAAGAGGACCTTATGCTTAAATAATACCTCACATCCCACAATGTCAATGGTAACAAAGTTCACACGAAATTCGGATAAGTCTATTTCAGCAGCTTCACAGTCTGAACTAACACCCAATAACACACCACCACCTCTTGAGACTGAGCATGCTGCGAGATTTCTGTCACTTCGAAACACCACATAGTTATCAGGAAATAGCTCGGAACTAAGAATGTTTGATTGCACCCAGGTTTCAGTGATGGCGATAATGTGGTACTCGGAAGCAGATGTGGATTTGATAAATTCGTGAGTTTTGGTGTTTAGACCCCTGACGTTCTGATAATAGCATTGGAGGTAGGACAGATCCTGTTTAGACGGCACTATTGGTTTTTTACTATTTTCGGCTCGCCATATACGTACTTTATTCTCAGGTTGGTTTCACCGTTTGCTGTGCGTTCATTCAGTATTGTTTTGATTTCTCGGTAATGCTTAGTTTGGAGTGGAGTTTTGTCTGACGTGATGGCGATGTTTCTGAAACGGTCAACTTTCTTGATTTCTTTTGCCTTTTGGATAACTGACATAGCTATTTCTGAGGATTGTAAAATAACTTTCATTGGCCTGGGTTTGGCGTTGTTATTGGCAAGACGCCCTACCCTGAATAATATGATGCTGTTTTGGGGAATACTAGGTTGGAGAGAGTTTATAACTTCTTTACCAACCTTCTTGTCTGCATCGCTATTGTCTTCAATTTCGGGAAGCCCAAACAACATCACATTTCTTTTACGAGATTCTCGTTCGGAAATTTCGGCAATAATTTCATTCATCTGAGGTGCGTGATTTTCAGGGTGGCTTCTAGTGGGTGGGGAGGAATTCATCTCCTTTAATGAGCTGATTTCGGACTTCAGTTCGGCAATTGATTTGATGATCGTGGGGATTTGTCTGAGGCCACTGTTGCACTCGTTGCAAAAAAAGAGAAGGGTTCTTTTCTTTAGTTGCATGCATTTTACTTCCGATGCAGTAAGCTCCGAACAGGATGACTGGCTGTTTACAGGAATCACACTCGAAGTATGAGTCATCTTCAATTTCAAAGTCACACTTGGAGCAGACTCTAGACATGACCCTCTATATGGCAAAACCAGCTGTTTCCCCCCACCCAAAAAAAAAAAAAAAGTTTAGTCACTGTTTATTTTATCCCAATCTGTTTCGTTTTTGTTTTTTTGGTTGAACACCTGCTTTCTTTTTTTGGTTGAACACCTGCACTTTTAGATTGTAGAATTTCTCTTCATTAGGACTAGGCTGCTATTTTAATGGACTATATGCACTTTTAGGACTGGATGACTATGTAACTGATTAAGTACATGTATAGTATGGTACTTTCTACTTCCACTGGTATGAAACTACACTTTTAATTCAACTTTGTACCTTGATAATTTCTCAAAATACGGGAGTGATACTGAAATGAAACTAATACCTCACAATTTTTTGATATAATAATGTGTGTTATGTGGAAAACAATCAAAAACAGTGTTCGCTATCAGAAAAATTAGTTACTTACTTGGAGAATCAGCTTCATACACAACGTTTTTCGCACTGTTTCACTCTGTTCTAACATATGGAGCCCAAATATGGGGAAATGTATCAAACTGTTATCTACAAAAAATCTTAATCATTCAAAAAGCTGCCTTACGCAGGTTATTCCATAATTTTTTCATGTGGAGAAAAACAAAAGATTACTCACAAGTTTCAGTAATTTTTTCTCCTTTGTTTTTATGTACTGACTGAAGAATCTCTTTCGACTCTTCACTGAACAAAATTAATCGAATCATATGAAAAGAAAGGAAAAAATACTGCTGATGTCAATGAATTTTCATAGTTATATTCATACATCCGATCCAATCAAATCTGTTTCTGACTTCTTTGTTCCAGGAAATATGTCTAGTTTTATTTTTCGGAGTTGAATACATGGTGCGATTATGGTCTGCTGGATGTAGATCTAAGTATATGGGGTTTTGGGGACGACTCCGGTTCATCAGGAAACCCATTTGTATTATAGGTAAGTGTTTACACTTATATCATTCAAATTTTTGCTACGGAAGCAAATATAGCGTAGGTTTTGAATCTGATTGGGTGACTATGAAGTCAAAACACAGTGACTATTCCAAACTATATATAGGGTGTGTTGGGAACTTTTGGTTCTTTCTGCTTATATGGAACTTTTGGTTCCTGAGGACTGCATATTCGAAATATTCGATTCCAGTTTGTCATTAATCTTGAAATGCTTGAGTAAATTTGCATTGTTACATCTCCATTTTCGTAAATGAAATCCCACACTCGATAGTATTTTTGTGACATCTCGATGTAACTGCAATAATTCTTGTTTATTATTAGCACCAGCTGAATAGTCATCAACGTAGAAACTATTTTCTATAGATTTCGCGGCCAAAGGGAACATTTCACTTATTCCATTGATAATTGATACAGACATTCAATGGCTACATAAGCAGAAGATGAATTACCGTAAGTTACAGTTTTCAATTCAAAATATTTCAATTGATGATTTGGATTTTCGCGCCAAAGAATTATTTGAAAGACATCCGGCTCGAAGGACCACAAAATGTTGGGAACTTTTGGTTCTTTCTTCTTATATAGAACTTTTGGTTCCTGAAGACTGCATATTCAGAATATTCGATTCCAGTTTGTCATTAATTTCGAAATGCTTGAGTAAATTTGCATTGTTACATCTCCATTTTCGTAAATGAAATCCCACACTCGATAGTATTTTTGTGACATCTCGATGTAACTGCAATAATTCTTGTTTATTATTAGCACCAGCTAAATAGTCATCAACGTAGAAACTATTTTCTATAGATTTCGCGGCCAAAGGAAACTTTTCACTATATTCCATTGATAATTGATACAGACATTTTATGGCTAAATAAGCAGAAGTTGAATTACCGTAAGTTACAGTTTTCAATTCAAAATATTTCAATTGATAATTTGGATTTTCACGCCAAAAAATTATTTGAGGAACATCCGGCTCGAAGGACCACAAAATGTTGGGAACTTTTGGTTCTTTCTGCTTATATAGAACTTTTGGTTCCTGAGGACTGCATATTCAAAATATTCGATCCCAGTTTGTCATTAATCTTGAAATGCTTGAGTAAATTCGCATTGTTACATCTCCATTTTCGTAAATGAAATCCCACACTCGATAGTATTTTTGTGACATCACGATGTAACTGCAATAATTCTTGTTTATTATTAGCACCAGCTAAATCGTCATTAACGTAGAAACTATTTTCTATAGATTTCGCGGCCAAAGGAAACTTTTCACTATATCCCATTGATAATTGGTACAGACATTTTATGGCAAAATAAGCGAAAGATGAATTAACGTAAGTTACAGTTTTCAATTCAAAATATTTCAATTATATTTGGATTTTCGCCAAAAATTTTTGAAAGACATCCGGCTCGAAGGACCACAAAATGTTGGGAACTTTTGGTTCTTTCTGCTTATATGGAACTTTTGGTTCCTGAGGACTGATTATTCAAAATATTCGATTCCATGTTGAAAAGGGAAACATTCTCAATTGAATATTGTTAGAAAGATTTTTCTGTGAATTGAAAAATCCACGATTAAAATGAAGTTATTTTTTGTGAATACCTCACAAGAGGTTATCTTGACGATGGAAGATAGTGACTAAAGTTTATCTTTCAGTCGCAGATGATTCCACATCTGATTTTATGAACATCCTGTTTATATTTTCAACAAATCATTCGATTCCAGTTTGTCATTAATTTCGAAATGCTTGAGTAAATTTGCATTGTTACATCTCCATTTTCGTAAATGAAATCCCACACTCGATAGTATTTTTGTGACATTTCGGTGTAACTGCAATAATTCTTGTTTATTATTAGCACCAGCTAAATAGTCATCAACGTAGAAACTATTTTCTATAGATTTCGCGGCCAAAGGAAACTTTTCACTATATTCCATTGATAATTGATACAGACATTTTATGGCTAGATAAGCAGAAGATGAATTATATAGAACTTTTGGTTCCTGAGGACTGCATATTCAAAATATTCGATTCCAGTTTGTCATTAATCTTGAAATGCTTGAGTAAATTTGCATTGTTACATCTCCATTTACGTAAATGAAATCCCACACTCGATAGTATTTTTGTGACATCCCGATGTAACTGCAATAATTCTTGTTTGTTATTAGCACCAGCTGAATAGTCATCAACGTAGAAACTATTTTCTTTAGATTTCGCGGCCAATGGGAACTTTTCACTATATTCCATTGATAATTGATACAGACATTTCATGGCTAAATAAGCAGAAGATGAATTACCGTAAGTTACAGTTTTCAATTCAAAATATTTCAATTGATGATTTGGATTTTCGCGCCAAAAAATTATTTGAAAGACATCCGGCTCGAAGGACCACAAAATGTTGGGAACTTTTGGTTCTTTCTGCTTATAGAGAACTTTTGGTTCCTGAAGACTGCATATTCAAAATATTCGATTCCAGTTTGTCATTAATCTTGAAATGCTTGAGTAAATTTGCATTGTTACATCTCCATTTTCGCAAATGAAATCCCACACTCGATAGTATTTTTGTGACATCTCGATGTAACTGCAATAATTCTTGTTTATTATTAGCACCAGCTAAATGGTCATCAACGTAAAAACTATTTTCTATAGATTTTGCGGCTAAAGGGAACTTTTCACTCTATTACATTGATAATTGATACAGACATTTCATGGCTAAATAAGCAGAAGATGAATTACCGTAAGTTACAGTTTTCAATTCAAAATATTTCAATTGATGATTTGGATTTTCACGCCAAAAAATTATTTGAAAGACATCCGGCTCGAAGGACCACAAAATGTTGGGAACTTTTGGTTCTTTCTGCTTATATAGAACTTTTGGTTCCTGAAGACTGCATATTCAAAATATTCGATTCCAGTTTGTCATTAATTTCGAAATGCTTGAGTAAATTTGCATTGTTACATCTCCATTTTCGTAAATGAAATCCCACACTCGATAGTATTTTTGTGACATCTCGATGTAACTGCAATAATTCTTGTTTATTATTAGCACCAGCTAAATAGTCATCAACGTAGAAACTATTTTCTATAGATTTTGCGGCTAAAGGGAACTTTTCACTCTATTACATTGATAATTGATACAGACATTTTATGGCTAAATAAGCAGAAGATGAATTACCGTAAGTTACAGTTTTCAATTCAAAATATTTCAATTGATGATTTGGATTTTCGCGCCAAAAAATTATTTGAAAGACATCCGGCTCGAAGGACCACAAACTGTTGGGAACTTTTGGTTCTTTCTGCTTATATGGAAGTTTTGGTTCCTGAGGACTGTATATTCGAATTTTTGATTTCTAGTTTAATTCTGTTTTGGCCAATGTTAGTGCTTGATTTGAAATCTGAGCGATGACAAGAGTTTCATTCAATTTTATTTTTACATGGATACAAGAAGATGTGACAGTACGTACCTTGAATCTATAGAAATATGCCTCAACAGGGTGGATAGAAAAACTACACTGTTCTGATTCTGGAAAATGTTTCAAATTTCTTCCACAAATTCAGTCTCTTCGAGTACATGATTGTTGATCCAGATAGCTATTTCTCAGAGATCGGTGAATAACGACGCTTCAATTCTCATATAACAACCAATCCGAGCATGGGTTGAAAATGTTGATATTGTTATTGTAGACGCTGTTGAATTTCTACATGGTCTCAATTAAAATTGTGAAATTAGCTACTGTCTAATATTAAACAAGGAGCATCTTACTTCAAATTCCGAAAAGCGTTTATAATGGTGATAAGAACTATAAGTTTATTTCCTTTTGTCAAGTATGCCATGGATAATAATTTATTCACTTTCACTGTAGAAAATTTTCGAAGTGCATTCCTCCTTGTTCAAGACACATTTCAGCTCGTTCAATTGTTTCTCTCAACACGTTTCGTAACAGTTGAGACGTTATACTTCTAAATGCCCGTAGAATTATTTCTTCTTAGATTTCAAGAGTGGCTGGGGCTGTTAAATTGTAAACCTTATTTTTAACATATCCCCAAATGAAGAAATCGAGCACAGTGAGATCCGGTGAGAGTGCTGGCCACCGTACTGGACCATTGGTTGCAATAACTTGATTATTAAAATGCTCTATTGAGTAATTAAGAACTTCTTTGGAATCTTGAGGGGGTGCTTCATCTTGTTTTCATATGAAGAAAACCTGAGTACCTGAGCCCTGTTAACTGACCTTGAAACAGTATTGGCCCAATTATTTTGTTTCCAAAGTTACCAGCCCAGACATTGACGCCAAACCTTAATTGAAAATTGCCCTCTCTCATTGCATGTTGATTTGGGCCCAATACCGAGTATTTTGCTTATTGAACATACCATTATTAGTAAATCGTGATTCGTCGGAAAATAGAATGAAATTGATAAAATTTGGGTCAACTCTATGATTTTGAGGCAGTCAATCACAATCGCCATCGTCAGCATACAAATGTTGATGTAACTGATATTTATGATATTTGAATACTCGATATCCGTGCTTTTTCAGTATTTTTTTTGCTGATTCGTGACTTATCTGCATTTCTTGACTAATTTCTCTTAAAAAAACATTTTATCAACCTCAACCATAGCAAGAACGTTAATCTCAATCTCCTCATTTATTCAGCCTCTCGATTTTCTTCTTGCCTGAAACGATTCTCAACATATGGAAAATACTGATGGGCTGTATGTTGCCGATTCGTATATCTCTGAGCATACAACTCAGCAGCATTCCTTGAATTTCTATGACATTTCCTAAGTAAGTGTTTTGTTTCCCAAAGAAGACTTTATGAAAATAACTGCAAAATATTATGCATCATGGATATCCATGGCACTCTTGACAAAAGTAAATAAATTATTATCCAGTATTTTTGTTAGTAATATTTAATTTATGTTCGCAAATATATTAGTATCGTTAGATTCGTCAAAAAATCCATTTTTCGAAAAGTGCTTGTCAAAACATGGTCGTCAATCGAAAAATAATAGACACGAAAATGTAATTTTGCCAACTTGTTTTATTCCTATCTATCATACTAATCACTAGGTCCTCAGGTTACTTAACTTCCGATCATGGCCACCTAGATGCAAAATTAAAAGTGACTCTAAAAAAATTAAGTGGCCGTAAAAACTTTTTAAAATGACACATTCTGATCCAGAATTGTCCCAGAAATCCAAAAATGTTACAACATACAGGGTGTTCCATTCAAAAATTCAAAACCGGAGGCATTTCCAGTGAAACCAGAAGTGACCGGAAAGTGAAAAATATGCAAAAACTCTTTTTTTCATATACCATTTACCTATACCAAATCTCATTTTGATACACCTAATATTCTAGAAGTTATGACTCGTCCAACAGAATCGTTGACACCCGATATGTTAATTGTTCACTTGTTTTATGCCTTACAGGTCTTCGAAATCAGTGAAGATCATCAGTATGAATACGATTATATTAAACTATGCCCTACAAATGAGTGGCAACCTCATGTTATTATTTTCAAAACTGAAACACCCTGTATATCAAAACTATTCTATATGATTCACGATCGAAATCATTACAAGTTCTCCTCAATTTTATCATACTCCATCGATGGTATCCCTAACATAATCAACCTTGACATCGAATGCCATTAAAATAATCGATTGTCCCATGTTTTTATTTACAAGGACGTTCGATATTAGCTCTTATCCTTGACATGCTTAATGGTAAGGGTCGGACATTTTTTCAATGATTATAGTTATTTTCCTCGAAAGTACTAAAAATGCTTTCAGCGTTTTTTCGATCTTTTGCATGCACATTATGGGTAATTCCAATCGATATACGTATACGAAGCGGGAAAGCAAATACAAACCGATGAAAGAGAAGTTTGGAACAGGAATTATAGACCGGGAGCCATAAAAAAACACGTATGAATAGCTCAAAGCTAAAACTTTTTGAGAAGTAAGTCGGCGTTGCGGTGCCCAATTTTTTGAATGAGTCAAAAAAACACTATGTCCTTGGAGAATGAGCTCAAAGCTAATTCTTGTTCCATATTACACATAAGATAGCCAAAGTATGAAGGAGTTATAATGCCATATCGATGCAGCGTCTCAAATTGTCCGCCATACTCAATTAAACGTGTAATTTTTTTGATGCTCTCTTGAAATACGGGCTAAAAGCAATTTTTTTCACCCAATGATAGAAAAAAATGTCTCATCAACGATCATGACCATGCCATACTGTTTTGGTGTCCGTAAGTATCCGCCATGCTGATTCAAAAATGTTAAATTTAGTCCATGTAACAAAAAGTTTTAGCTTTGAGCTAATCATACTTGTTTTTCTGCTGGCTCTTGGTCTATTTGTGCATGGAATACAGAGTTACGAATTCGGGGTTGGTGGCTATTGAAATATTGAGCTGATTTCTCCTATTATTTATACTGCTCCACACAAAGCAATAATAAATTCTAACAATTAACTAGCTCTAACTTGCGAATTTGTTCTATAACTTTCTTGTAATCTGAATTGATTAACCTAACTTGCTATCGCTCGCCAAAAATAATAGAATTTTTTTTTTTTGAAATTTTACCCTTCTCTTGCAACCCCAAAATGGCGACATGCGACACTGGCACCGCGAATAAAATTGCATCTGAGAATGTCAGCTACAAATTGTTCTATGGCGGCTATATCATGCGGTCAATAGTTTTTCCGGAATTCGAACATGAATTGTCAACCCCCGATAGGGGTGGATAAATGCGTAATTTTGGGTGACTCCATATTGTGCGAAATGATAGAGGATAATGATAAGCACATTCCGTACGTTCAAACCAAGTCCCAAAAATTTACGGTTTTTATTTTATTTACAGATTTTTTTGAAAGTTGTATTCGTTTTTTGGGGGTGTTTACATTTTTCTAGGGGGTTGATCAGATTCAATGGATTCATGGCTTTCTCATGTCCCTCTCGGGAGGGCACAACCAATGCACGAAAACTTCTAAACAATATCGTTGCTGTCCTTCGAATTCTGGCTTACATTCCATTATTCAGTCCAAATATGGCATTCACGGTCGAAGAATTCCGACATTGAAATTGTGTTAGGGTAATTTCACTAGATTATTTCATTCTATGATTGTATAGCGTGCGGCATTAAGTTCCTAGAAAACAGCCATCCATTCTACAGAAAATTTTATTCCTGATGAAAATCTCTGCGTCAACTCATGTTCACTGCACCACTGCATAGATAGATATACTTTATTATCCAAGAATTTCTCATTGACAAAGTAAGATAAAAAATATGGTTATAAATAAAAGGATTGGTAGAACATATAAGTATTGAAATCGATTGAATATAAAACAGATAGATATGAAAATATAGACAAAACAAAAAATAATTATTAAATAAATAATAAATAATAATAATAACCTTGCATACTATAAAAGCAATTGCATCACAATATTACAAAATGTCGTCAAGCAAATAACATAAGTATTCACATATACATATATATGCACCGTCGTACATGTTAAAAATAGTATTAAAGCAGATGAAACACAAAAAAAAGAGAGAGAGAGAGAGAAAAAAACAAAACAAGTGTTTACATAATAATTATTTTAGCATCACTTTACGGTATTTGAGACATATTCACGTGATATTCCTGCAGCTATAAAAGCCTTTTCAAGAAGCATATTTTTAACTGATCTTCTGAAGAATTTATGATCTGAAATGTTTTTAATTAACTGTGGCAAGTGATTGAATATTCTTTTTCCTTCATACATATTAGAGTGTTTTGTTAAATTCAGTTTAGGTATTGGCAGGTGAATATTGCAGCTCTGTCTGGTATTGTAAGGTCTATTTTCAGAAGAATCAGTAACATATTTTTTGTGAATCAGGCATACCACTTCCAGAATGAAGATGCTTATTACTGTTAAAATTCTTTTGTTGAACAAAAGTTGTCTCACAACTATCCCTGTAGTTAGCCCTCACAAGTACCTAAGAGATCTCTTCTCGAGTACAAATACCTGATTTAGGAGTGTTTGATTACAAAATCCCCAAAACGCAATGCCATATCTTAGATGGGACTCTACAAGGGCAAAGTATGTGGATCTGGCTGTAGATATGTCAAGTTCATTGGCAACAACTCTAACAGCAAAAGATCCGGAAGCTAACTTCTTACACAAAGATGTGACATGTTCATTGAATTTCAGCTTGTTATCAATGTGCAGGCCAAGAAACCTAGTACAAAGTGTCTCTTCAATATTAATACCATCAAGTAGTAAGTTATCATAGCTGAATTTGAAGTTAACAATTTTGGTTTTATCCAGATTGAAGCAGAGCAAGTTTGCTTAACTTTCTTTAAATCTGAAGAGACCACTTGTTTCAAGATATTAATGTTTTTCCCATGCCATAACAATGTGGTATCATCAGCGAAAATTGTGAAGGATCCTTCAATATTTATTGTAGCGAGATCGTTTATGTACAGTAAGAAAAAGTTTATATTACTAAACCATTCAATATTACATGTGTCGAAAGA
The DNA here is from genome assembly GCA_018342105.1 of Gonioctena quinquepunctata. Classification (NCBI taxonomy): domain Eukaryota; kingdom Metazoa; phylum Arthropoda; class Insecta; order Coleoptera; family Chrysomelidae; genus Gonioctena; species Gonioctena quinquepunctata. The sequence goes on along the minus strand of JAFIRS010001913.1, from coordinate 212,202 downwards.
TCAGAACTCACATCGTTCGTTTCACTATTTTTCGATCTATTCTCGAGGTATGACCTAAACCAATCGAGAATGTTCCTCTTATTCCATAGTGATGCATTTTCTGAAGCTATTTCATGGTTAACACAATCGAAAGCTTGAAAAACGCAAAACACTGCTGCAATTGCTTCACCTTCATTCAAGCTCATGTATACCTTTTCCAAAAAAAAAAAATTGCGTCATTAGTATTTTTAGAATTCTGAAACCCAAATTGACATTCGTTTAATATTTTTCCATTTGATAAAAATAGTAACAATCTTTTCTTAACTAATTTTTCTATGATTTTAGAAATTGTGGACAGCAACGAGATTGGTCTGAAATTTGATGGGAGGGTAGTGTTACCACCTTTAAAAAGAGGTATAACAAGTGCCGTCTTTAAGCCTGAGGGAAATACTCCAGTTTCAAAAGATTTATTTATTACATCTGCTAGTGCGGATAGCGCTTTGAATGGTAGGTTTTGTAATAGTCTCCTAGTTAATCCATCCAATCCGAAGGATTTATCGTTTTTTATTTCCCTTAGTGTTTGTTTTATCTCGTGAACATTTGTAGGCATTAATCTAAAATAGGTTTGGCAAAAGTATTGTCGAGATAGCTCAAAGGATCCAGTTGAGATGTTAGATTGGCTGTCAATTTTTTGCAATAGAGCAGTAGTAGTCATTCAATGTATTAGGGTTTATGTTACTAATCTCCGCTGTTGTCGATATACTTCCTTTTCCCCGTAATTCGTTAATAATTGCCCATTTCTCTTTAGGTTTGTTTTTTGATTGTTCCATCCTGTTGGAGTAATAATTGTTCTTAGCTAGCTTGATTACATTCCTATAAATACTCCTATATTTATTAAAATATTGCAGAAAGTTTGTATTTGATGTAAATTTCTTAATTGTACGCAGGGATCTGAAGTTTTTTGCAGAAACTTTTAATCCTGTTGTTATCAAGCTTTTGTTTTATTTTCAATTTTTTAGTGGAAAGCATTCATCAAATTTATTACTTACAATTTCTTGAAAGAGAGTAACAGGGTCAGAAGCATTATTATAATGTTTCAATTTGTCTGTTCACATGAAAGTTTGAATGTTTTATAGTTTTGTTTGCTGAAGATTCACCTTCTCTGAATTTAACATGTCTTTTCTCTCTATTGAGTGAAAAGTTAGTTGAATTGTTCATGATCAGATAAGCCTGCAGAAATAACTCTCGTATCAGATTTGTCAATAAAATTTGAGCAAACATAGTCAATTACCGTAGCAGATTTGTCTGTGATTCTAGTTGGTTCTCCAATATGCATTTTCAGATCGAAGCTGATGAATAAATTTTGTAGGATATTAGTGAATGTACAATTTTGGGAGAAATCTATATTGAGATCTCCTGCAAGAATGATTTTAGCTCTGAGTGGTAGAGATGATAAAAGTATTTCAGCCTTTCAAGGAATATGTATGTATCACTTTACACCTGAAGGCGCTCTATACATACATATTATATACAAATTATTCTTTTTATTGTAAGCTATTGAGAACTCAAATCACCCTCAACCAGCATGTTGTCATATTTGTGTATATCAACTAAGAAATATTCGTCTGACATATTTTTATGAATGAGAATAATTGTTCCACCATGTAACATTTTTCCGACAGAATTTCGAAACAATGAGATAATCAGGAATGAAACATGGTTCATCATTCAGTAACCAATGTTCAGTCAAGAGTAGAAATGTTGGAAAATTTTCAGATTCCAAAAATATTGAGAGTTCATCAATTTTATTACGAACAGATTAAATATTCAATAGAATCAGTGAAGTATTTTGTTGAGGATTAGTTTGTAAGCTAGAGGATTGTTTGGTCGTGGATTTGATTGAGATGTTCCTTGAGTGAGAACTCACCTCGAAAAAACTGCAGTGATTCATTTGAGGTAATTTCAATTCTGTTAATAGTTTTTATAACAAAGTTATGTGTCCGATTTGAGATAAATGTAAGGATTTTTTAAATTTTTCAATCACTTCAAATTTACTGCCTTTTGTTCTGTCCAGATAAGAGTGTCAAGGAACAATTTTTATTATTTGTTTGAACTGTTTGATTCGATTGTAAATTATTCTATTGATATTTTTGTCATTCAGAGAATGACACTCTGTTATTATTATCAAGTTGGTGAACTTGCTTAGACCTAATGTATTTTTCAAAAATTTGTATAGAGAGTTCCTATTGCTTACATTTCTAGTATTAAACATTATCACTATCAAGTCTTCCCTACCAAAATGAATAGTTTCGGTAAATATATTTTTTGTAAGATCAGTGATCTCCACGTTTTCAATTTTTTCATATACACAGCATCTATGGCCAGTGTCAATTTTGGTGAGTACCTTAGAAAAACCCGAGGCATATTGGTCTCCAAATATGTGGATTTTTCTCAGTGGAAGGGATAGTATTGGCACCTCTGATTCATTTGTTATCCTTACCTCTGATTCATTCGTTATGCTTAGATCAGGTGTGTTTATGGCCTCGTTCACAGCATCCTCGAGAATAGTTGCATTTTCTAGTTCCTCCATAAGCGATTTTGCCACGTGACTGGCTGAGGCCACGGTAAGCTTTCAAAATACACCAAAAGAACGGCTAGAATCGTAGAATTGACCGAGAATGATCGGGAAGCGACCGACAGGAATAGTCTAGGTGCTAATTGCCTTGTAAAAGGCAGCGTAAGCGTGCGAAAGCAAGTTGAGTGAGTTGACTCATTGGAATCAACACAGTCTGGAGGACAATGGATGGACCCAACGGCCATATAACAAATAGAGTTAGTTTGATATGGAAAGGAATAAAGGAAAAAGTAATTGTGACACAGAACAAGCAAACAAAGGAATTTGGACAGTGCGAGAAGCAAACGGGAACTGTATCGGGCGCAGTTGAGAACACGAGTGCTGCAATCGGGTAAGAGTTTGCAGAGACTTATTCAACTTGCCTATCCAGAAAATTTGGCAGTGCATAAAAAAAATTGTTTTTTCAATAAGTGAAAAAAAATTTTTTTTCAAAGTTGTATTAATTTTTTGGGGGTGTTCACATTTTTCTAGAGGGTTGATCCGATACCCCATAGACACGGCTCTTTGAGGGCTTTGTCATTCGAAAGAAAATCGCATAATTTTCTTCCCAGCGCGAAATAGATTTAAAACTGATTTTCCAAAATGTATCCTCCCTTTTTCATCCCAAAAATGAACCCTGACGAAGTCGCCCCTGTGAATAAAATTATTGCCCGAATTTTCCTCAACAGTTTACCTGACAAAGTTCAAGCGTACGGGTTACGGCTTAGCACCAATTTACGACCACCCGCAATCATCCCCTAACAAAAAAAGCTAGGGGAAGTTTTGTTCGCAAACTTAGATTTACTTCCTGCACCTGATATCAGATTGTCCTACTGCAAATTTCCTCATCATTCGTAACTTTTATTAGACTATATTATATGCACTGCCAAATTGTCTTTGAAATCCTCCGGAGCCTCTGGATAGGCAAACTCTTACTCGATTCCTGCACTCGTGTTTTGCGTCTGTGCTCGATACAGTTGTTCTCGTTTGCTTCTCGCACTGTCCAAACTCCTTTCTTTGCTTGTTCTGTGCCACAATAATTCCTTTCTTTATTCCTTTCCGAACTAACTTATTTTGTTATATTACCTTTGACACCATCCATTATCAACCAGACTGTTAATTTCAATGTATTAACTCACCCAATGCTTTATGAGGACATTAGCACCTACACTATTCCTGTCGGTCGCTTCTCGATCATTCTCTGGCAATTCAACGATTCTAGGCGTTCTTTTGGTATATTTAGAAAGCTTACCGTGACCTCAGCCAGTCACGTGGCGAATATGCAGTGGTGCAGTGTACATGAGTTAACGTAGATATTTTCATCAAGAATAAAATTTTCTGTAGAATGGATGGCTGTTTTGTAGGAACTAAATGCCGGACGCTATATCGAGTGGGCCAAATTGGACACTTTTAAGGGGAAAGTCCTGTTTTCAAACTAGATAAATGAAAACTGATGACTGTGTATGATGATCAATTTTTATGACTAACTCAATGGGGGAAACCGCATATCGATATCTATCATCGTTTCCGAATTACAGCAAGTTTTTGAAATATGTGCATTTTCGAAAAGTTGCTGTTACTTTTTTCCTGTCAAAAATTCTTTGTTTCTATGAAAACATTTTCAGATCATTTTTTTACGTAGAATTCAATGGTGTAAGTAATTTATTTTTCAAATCATATATCTACAGGTAATAATGGAAAAATCATTTTTTCAAATGAGACAATCTGTATATTCTTGCATATTTCAATAGAGCTTGAAATTACCATTCCAAATTAGTAGCACACTTGATGTTTTGCTGGAGTCACCTTCAAAATGCAGAGCTTCTAGGCACACTTTGAACAAGTAGGCTTTGGCTGGCGCGGCGATAAAACAGAAAGCAAGCGTTTACTAGGAGGTGTCAAATGTTGAGAAAACTGTTCACAGCAGCAATTAAAACTCATAGTTTCAATAAAACTGATTACAATTTATACTATATTTACTACTAATAAATTAAACTCCAACAATAATAATAATAATGAACAAACAAGAACAAAATATTTCTTTAGAGGAGGTGTTCGAAATGTCTACCAGCTTCTCCTATACACAGGCGCCACCTTTTTTAAACATTTCTTGCCGAATTAATTAGTTCAATGGGAGTGAGAGAAGCAAAACTTTGCATCACTGCCGCTTCCAATTCGTGCCTAGAGTTGGTCGGCAATTTGAAAATTAGATCTTTCAACCTTCCCCAGAGGTAAAAATCCATAGGCGTTAGGTCCGGTGAACTGGCTGGCCAACGGTTGGGTCCTTGGTTGGCTTTCGAATTATTACCAAAATTTGCAGCCAAAAAATTGTTGACAATTGCACTGTTGTGAGGCGAAGCCCCGTCTTGCTGGGAATATATTTTCCTGAGCTCCATTAGCGGCAATTCAGCAACAAGGACTGCCATTATAAATGAACGGGCCGATAATTCTACCCCTAACAACACCTGCCCATACACTAAATCCAAATCTCCCTTGACTTCTCTGCTCCACAATAGAATGAGGATTTTGTTGTGCCCAAGTATAAGAATTGTAGCGGTTGAAAATGCCGGCACTGCTCACATAAGCTTCATCTGTCCAAATACAATTTAACGAAAAATCAAGCACTTGGTTACAATATTCCAGGAACCACTGGCAAAAATCCAGGCGGCGTCCAAAATCTCCTGGTCTGAGTTAACGAACTCTTCTGGTCCTGTATGGATTGAATTTGTGCCTTTTCTAAATCCGCCTAACGTAAGTTCTTGGTAGGCCTGTTGATATTTTTAAATTTCACGTTGACGTTTTTGGATCATTGGCCACAGCTCCTAAAACGACTGTTTCTTCCAACTCCCTATCCCTATTTGATGCATATAATTTGGCCTTTTCTTTTCAAATTGACCACCATCAATTAGGTTGTGTCGCAATCTTGCGAAAATGTCTCTGAAAGGTTGTCTTCTCTCTGGATACCTATCGTGTTACAAATTGCTTGCTGCCTCTGCATTTTCTCCGGTTTGTATAAAACAGTCTGTCATATCCCATGTTTCGTACTTCATTGGTAATGTATTTGAAAAATGAACAGAAACCACAAATTGGGGAGCGTCTTTACTGCCTAAATCAAAATTTGACATCTACCAGTAAACATTTGCATTCTGTTTTATCGCCGCTTCGTCCAAAGCCTACTTGTTCAAAGTGTGCGTTTCAAAGTCTACATGAAGAAACCCAAAAGCTCTGCATTTCAAAGGTGACTCCAGTAAAACATCAAGTGTGCTACAAATATGCAAGAATATACAGGTTGTCTCATTGAAAAAAAATATTTTTTTCCATTAATAACGATTGATATATGATTTGAAAAAATAAATTACTTGCACCATTGAATTCTACTTCAAAAGTGTTTTGAAAATATTTTCATAGAAACGGAAATTTTTGACAGGTAAACAGTTACAGCAACTTTTCGAAAATGAACATTTTTGAAAAACATGTAACTCAGAAACGATGATAGATATCGATATGCGGTTCTCACCATTGAGTTAGTGATAAAAATTGACCCTCAGACACAGTCATTTGTTTTCATTTATCTAGTTTGAAAACAGGACTTTTTCTTTAAAAGTGTCCAATTTGGCCCACTCGGTACAATCAAAGTGATAATCAATTTTACAAACTATTCTAAAACAGAAAATTAACTAGTGAATAGAAAATCTCAAATAATATACATTACTTTTTCCCGCAACGTCGTATCAACGAGTCTGTTTAATCTACACGAAATCGATCGTTAATGACCCCTATTAACGTTCAATTTCTCTCTTAATGCATAATTGTGATATACGCAGCCAAACATACACCAAATCGACTATTAATAACCTACTATATGAATCAATATGAATCATTGTGGTATAGGCAACTTAACATGCACGAATTCAAATACTATCAAATGTCAAATCATATTACCTTCGCACTGTCAAATTTATGTATTTTAAAATCCAAATATTGTAAGTTTCCTCCTAGTTGGAGCAAATGGATATCGAAAATGTTACGTTTCTTCATTCTTTTCCAAATCGAACTAACTTATTTTGTTATCTTACCGTTGATACCATCCATTGTCCTCCAGACTGTGTTGATTTCAATGAAATAACCCACCTTACTTGCTTTGTTAGGCCATTAGCACCTAGACTATTCCTGTCGGTCGTTTCCCGTTCATTTTCGACAATTCAACGATCTAGGCGTTCTTTAGGTATATTTTGAATGCTTACCGTGACCTCAGCTAGTCACGTGGCAAATATGAGTGGGCAATGTACATGAGTTGACGCAGAGATTTTCAGCAAAAATTAAACTTTCTGTAGAATAAATGACAGTTTTCTAGAAACTGATTGCTGCACGCAATCATAACAATAGAAATAAAATAATCTAGTAAAATTACTTAAAAACTATTTCAATGTCGGAATTCTTCGAGCGTGAATGCCATATTTGGACTGAATAATGGAATGTTAACCAGAATTCGCAGAACAGCAACGATATCGTTCAGAAGTTTTCGTGCATTGGTTGTGCCCTCCCGAGAATATGATATTGATTTGAGAGCCATGAATCCATTGGATACGTTCCGTAGACAATCACTTTGGAACTCGGCGGAAATTTCAATAGGCAGCATCTATTGAAATTCTGGAGATGATTTCTTTGTTGGCATTAGTGTGTTTTGTAGTGTCTGCAAAGTTCGTTGTTGGTGAATTGAAAGAGAGTCGATTACGTTTAGGATTTCATTTGAAGGAGATTGGGAGGAGTAATAAAATTATAGTTTGAAAAACTAAAAAAACACGCATACATGGCAATAAGGACTAAAAAGTAGAAAATAATAAGAATAAAGTCATTGGAAATTGACTTCCAAGATTTGATTACATTGTTTGTTAGATACAAGTGAAGCTAATAAAAGCGTGTTAATAATAAAAACAGAGATGCATTCGTGCAAACACGAAATAACGATTTATTAAATTGTAATTTTTACAAAAGAAATTTGTGAGATGTGTGAGATCATTAATCGCCATTTTGATATACGAATTGAATACAAAAATTTCCGTCGACCACGTTCCTGGAGTCAACGTGGAATTTTCGATATCCATTTGCTTCAACTAGGAGGAAACTTACAATAGTTGGATTTTAAAAAAACATACATTTTACAGCGCGAAGGTTATATGATTTGACACTTGAATAGCATTTGAATTCGTGTATGTTTAGTAGACTAGGAGGAATCGGCGCATGAGTACCGAAAACTATTCCACCTCAATTTTTTTATGCGATCCTCTTCAAATTGCCCTACTGATGATACAAATGCATGTTGCCATGGGGCAACCCCGTGCCATATTGTTTAAACCGAAATTGTTTAAACAATTGCAAGGAATTGTTATTTTTCAACCGGACCATTTTTTTTTATATTCTTTATTAAAATACAAATAAAAAAGGTTCCATGACTTTTTACGATAAAGTTAATATTTTTAGGGATATGAATTTTTAAAGGTTCAAAAAATCTCATATTATGGGTATGGGTACTTTTGACCCATGAAAAATATATTAAAAAATAAAATAAAATCGAAATAATATATTTTTTTAAATTCTTTATACAATAGTTAATAACATTCTCGATAGAGATTTAAAAAAATTTCATTGATTATACCTGTTTTTTAATTATCAATTTCGCGCGCTCACAAGTATGCATCGCTTACCTTTAAGTATCGCCGTCTCTCTCTGACTCATGCGCTGCATCGGCCTCTCTGTTTCCTGAATCATTATTTATCATTTATCTTAAAAACCATTAACTTTTTTAAGATTGTTAAAGAGAGCAATGTTATTAACAATTAAATTGTCTACAATTTGTTTTTGACAAATTTTCATCTGGAATCAATTTTACAAACGTTATTTAAGCATGAATCGGAACGTGTAATTAAAATAACTGATATTTTTGTATTAAGTATTTATTATTGGTCACGGTTGAAAAAAAGTGGTTCTTTTGGACTATGGATGGAAATTAATAATAAAAAATCACGATTTCTTTCGTGTCACAAAGCAGCTGATTCTCTAACGTACCTGGTTTGTGAAATTTCACCTGCTTTACACGCATTTACGGGTTGTGATACGACTACTAAAATTGGCACAAAAAAAAGCTTTAGAACTGATACAAATAAAAGGAAATCATGATGTCTTAGTCCCTCTTGGCAATGGCTTAGAATTAAGTACTAAGGAGTTGAAAGGCTTAGAAACATTGTATTTAAATATTTTGGGTAAAAAAGGGAACTCCGCGGATGAAGCTAGACAAATTTTTTTTTCTCGTTGCTTTGAACTAATATTAATTGATCGAAAATTCCGTGCACATCAGATGCTTTACTTTTCATGCACTTAGAGCTTCTGCTCAAACATACATTTGGAAAAGCGTTGAATCCCCAATATAAAACATAATATTTTACGAATTTCGATACAAACTGAGAATAGTACTTTGCTACCTTTATTTATGAACAAAAAACCCATTTCCAACTGATCTTAAAAAACCGTGCAATTGTAAGAAAGCCTGTAGAACCAAAAGCTTGTTACTGTAAAAAAAATAATATTAGTTGTATACTCTATGTGGGTGTGATTCAGAAGACTGTGAGAATATAATATATAGAAATGATATGGATATAAAAAATACTTTTTAAATCTGTTTTATTATTTCATACTTCTACACTTAACCTTCGTTTGAAGAAGTTATTCAATGTAATTACTTTCTGTTTTAATGACAAAAAAATAATATAAACTGATAAAAGTAATTTAATTACATGTTCCGATTCATGCTTAAATAACGTTTGTAAATTGATTCCAGAAAAAAATTTGTCAAAACAAATTGTAGACAATTTAGTTGTTAATAACATTGCTCTTTAACAATCTTAAAAAGTTAATAGTTTTTTGAGATAAATGATAAATAATGATTCAGGAAACAGAGGCCGATGCAGCATGAGTCAGAGAGACCGATACTTAAAGGTAAGCGATGCATACTTGGAGCGCGAAATTGAAAATTTAAAAAAACAGGTATAATCAATGAAATTTTTTTAAATCTCTATTGAGAATGTTATTAACTATTGTATAAAGAATTAAAAAAAAAATTATTTCGATTTTATTTTATTTTTTAATATATTTTTCATGGGTCAAAAGTACCCATACCCATAATATGAGATTTTTTGAACCTTTAAAAATTCATATCCCTAAAAATATTAACTTTATCGTGAAAAGTCATGGAACCTTTTTTATTTGTATTTTAATAAAGAATATAAAAAAAAATTGTCCGGTTGAAAAATAACAATTCCTTGCAATTGTTTAAACAATTTCGGTTTAAACAATATGGCACGGGTTCATGGCAACATGCATTGTATCATCAGACAGGAGATCATAAAAAATTGAGGTGGAATAGTTTTCGGTACTCATGCGCCGATTCCTCCTAGTCTATAGTTGCCTATACCACAATGATGCGTTGATAGAGAAATCGACCATTAATGGGTTAATAATGGTCGATTTTGGTGTATGTTTGGCTGCATATATCACAATTATGCATTAATTAGGGAAATTTAACGTTAATAGGGATCATAAACAATTGATTTCGTGTAGATCAAACAGACACGTTAATACGAGGCCGCCGGATTTTTTTTATGAATTGAGGGAGTTATTTTCTTGACAAATTGGGATTTCATGCATCAATTTTTTCTAAACACGAACTTTATTTTTGTTTATAATCTTGTTCATGGTGTATGAAATGTGAATACAAGGTGTTATGTGATAAGTGTCCTATATTTCACAGGACGATTCCTTAAGGTGAAAAGTTCATACAAGCATGAGTCCGCAAGGCCTTCATTTTTTATATACAGGGTGTAAAAAATTTATTTTTATTTTGTTTTTTTGTAAATAATTTTTAAAATAATATTTGGACGAAAATTGGTATTTGGGGATTTTTTGAAATAAGAAATTCAAATTTGATCTTAGTTTGGCCCTCAATTGTAGGGGGCGCCGCCTACATGTATTTGTCTCTTTTGGGGAGTCACAACATTGTCGTGCATGTATGTATCACTTTTTCTAGAAAAAATAATCGAATCCTCTATCATTTTCACGTAAAAAAAGTATACTTTTCAAAACTCGCTACAAGTAGCCGTTTTTGAAATATTTTGATTTGAATTAATCGATGCATTTGTTTGTCAAAAAGTGAAATAATTTTGAAAACTTTTTTTTTAAATTCAACCTAGAAACATTACAAACGCTAATTTCTTAACAACAATTAAGAACGGAACACTAGATAGAAACCTAAATCAAAATCACAATAAATGTTCGAAATGTCCACCTCCTGCCTGCTGCACGCATCCAATCTTCTTCTCATTGAATCGCGCACTCTTTGCAAAATTCCTGTAGTATTTTGTATCGTTCTGCAAGAGTTAATTATTCGATTACTTAACCCTCCTTCATTATGGATAGGTGTCTGGTGAATTAAGGATTTCAGTCTCCACAGGAAAAAATCCAAACTGTTAAGGTCTGGTGACCTAGGGGGCCATGGTTGAGGCCCTCACGAACCCATCCAACGATTGCCGAAAGTTTGATCTAAAAATGCTCGCACTTGGAAGCTAAAATGTGCTGGGGCACCGTCATGCATAAACCACATTTCAATTCGTAGTCTAAGCAGCACATCTTCCAATAATATAGGTAAATCTCCTTCACGGAAGTGACGATATCTCTCTCCGTTCAATGCTCCCGGAATAAAGAATGGACGTATGGAATAATCTCCAAGGATTCCTGCCCACACGTTAAGAGAGAACTGTTCTTGAAAATGTGATTCCTGTATCGCATGGGGGTTCTCCTCTGACCACAAATGATTGTTGTGAAAATTGCGTATAGCGTTGCGTGAGAAATTTGCTTCGTTGGTGAACAGGATTTGAATTTCAAATAAAGGATTTTGAATAAGCCATTGGAGAAACCAATGACAGAAGTTGATACGTAACGGAAAGTCACGAGGGAGTAGTGCCTGAACTCTTTGAATATGGTAGGGATATTACAAATTATCACTTAAAATTTTCCATACCGGAACATGAGAAATGTTTAACGTCAGCGCTATTTTTCTGGAGCTTGTTTCTGGGTGTTCTCCTACCAGATTAAGAACTGCTTCCTTGGTTTCTGGGGTTCTTACCATCTGATGTGCACCCGACAGATGACTAGCTTTCTCAAAACTTCCTGTTTCCCTTAACCGGGCGTGAATTCTTGAAAACGTTTTTGAAGTAGGAGTTGAGCGGTTCGGATAACGCTCCTGATACTAACGTCTAGCCTCATATGCATTTCCGTTAGCAAGTCCGATTGTAAAATGTATGTCAGTATATTCTGTATTGGTGAAGTTTACCATTTTTCAACAGATAATCACAATAATAATAATAAATAAGACTATTCAACTATACGTCAATATATTATTTTTTACATGACAGCACAAAAAAAACAATGGAATAAACTTACTAGCCTACTTGATACTTTTATTTTCAAAGAGTTCGCGAATCAAAGAGAAGAAGATTGGATGCATCGATAAATTTAAATCAGAATATCTCGAAAACGGCTACTTGTAGGACTTTTGAAAGGCATACCTTTTTCACGTAAAAATTATAGAGGAATTGATTTTTCTTCTAGAAAATGTGATACATACAAAGTTGTGACCCCCAAAAAGAGACAAGAACATGTAGGCGGCGTCCCCTACAATTAAGGGCCAAACTATACGGATTTCTCGAAGGCCTTCGATAGGCTTGATCATGGAATTCTTCTTCACAAACTGTCGAATTTCGGACTTACCCCTAAGCTCACATCTTTATTCCAATCCTACCTCCATAATCGTAAGCAGTATGTCAAATTCCATGGTCAAAAGTCTATTGAAGTCCTTCCCACGTCAGGTGTCCCCCAAGGGTCTAACCTCAAGCCTTTATTTTCCATAATGTTTATCAATGACATTGTAGCTACTCTCTCCGTCGCTCACTCACTGTATGCCGATGATCTTGAGGTATACCATGAAATTAACACCACAGAAGACTGTACTCTTCTCCAAAATAATCTGGATCGCCTCAATCTCTGGTGCATCGAGAATAGCTTATTCCTAAATGTTTCTAAATGCCAGGTTATGTCTTTCACCGCCAAGCGCAATCCAATTCTTCACAGTTATAAACTGGACAATGTCGTATTGAAAAGACCCGACACTTTCAAAGATCTAGGAGTAACATTCGACAAAAAACTCTCTTTCGCAAAACATATCGAGCTAGTCACCAAAAAAACTTATAGATCATTAGGATTCATAATCAGAGTTTCAAAAGATTTTGGAAGGAATGAGAAACCTCTCCTTCAATTATATTTTACATTTGTTAGATCAAATTCAGAGTATGCATCAATTGTTTGGGCACCATATTATCAGGTATATATATCTAATTTAGAAAATATCCAACGAAAATTTTTGAAGTATCTATGTTTCAAACTTGATGGCAACTATCCAGACGTAGGTTATCCACATGAACAACTAATTTCTAGATTTTCAATCGATTCACTTGAATCTCGTCGAAATAGGTCACATGTTATATTCCTTTTAAACCTTATTCACAACAATTTGGACTGCAGCTGCATTTTGGATGTATTGAAGTTCCATATTCCTAGACTCACATCTCGGAGAAACATTACTTTCTACCTTCCACTTTGTCACACCAATGTTAAATTGAATGCACCTGTTTATAAGATGTGCAATACATATAATAAGATGAATGAAACCATTGACATTTTTCGTTGCAGTGTGGCCTCCATGAAAAAACTGGACTGTTCTGTTCTTGTCCAATGACTTATATTAATGTATATAGCTAATAGTTCATATTGTATATTCCTATTCTGTAATTGGATCTTGTATCTGTTGAATAGTGTAATAAAAAATTTAAAAAAAACTAAGATCAAATTTGAATTTCTTATATTAAAAAATCCCCAAAATACCAATTTTCGTCCAAATATTGACATTAATTAAAAAATTATTCACGAAAAAACGAAATAAAAATTAATCTATAACACCCTGTATATAAAAAATGAAGGCCTTGCGGACCCATGCTTATATGAACTTTTCACCTTATAAATAACTGAGGAATAGTCCTGTAAAATATCGGCCACTCATTACATAACACCCTGTATATAGTGTAGTATATAGTATAGATGGACACATCCTATATATGTATATATCTCACTAGTATTCTTTCCTCTCCCAGTTTAGAATGAATAATCCCCATTGCACAGTGGTCCCCATGACGAAATACATGGAACTAATTGTTATTTTTTTGCTCAATCGCCTCTCTGGGTGTCATAACTGAAGAAAAAAATATGAAAAAAAAGGCACAAAGGGGTAATTTGTAGGAGGGGGTGGTTGAAAAAAAAAACAGTTTCGAGTCTTTTTTTCCGCAGAATTGCTCTGAAAGCTGACGAGAATCATGGTAAAAATTAAAAAAAAACTTGTCACAAAGGGGTGGTTTTTAAAAGGGGTGGTTTGTCAAAAAAACAGATTATAACCACTTTCTCCTCGTAATTGCTTTCAAGGCTAACGAGAATCATGGGAAAAATATTTTAAAAATCTTGTCAAAAAGGGGTTGTTTTTAGAAGGGGTGGTTCAAAGAAAAAATCAGATTCGTGCCTTTTTTGGAATATCTTTTAAGACTGACGAGAATCATGGAAAAAGTATTCAAAAAATCTTGTCGCAAAGGGGATGGTTTTCAGAAGGGGTGGATCGAGAAATAAATCATATTCGAGCGTTTTTTTCGTGAGCGTGACGAGAAACATGGGAGAAAAATGAAAGAAAAGGTCTTTGAGGAAAATAAATATTAATATTATTATTATTATGATCTACATTCAGAGTTAGTTTAGCACAGCCATTCACTCTCATTTATTTATTGATACTGATTCTATATCATTTTCAGATTTGATAGTGGTTGTAGCGTCAATTGTGGTACTCACATTGGGTTCCAACGGGCAAGTTTTTGCAACTTCTGCGATACGAGGGATTCGATTTTTACAAATTCTTCGTATGCTTCACGTCGATCGACAAGGCGGCACTTGGAGGTTACTGGGTTCAGTTGTTTTCATCCATCGACAGGTATTTATTTTGAATCCATTACCTACAAGTTTGAGTAATATTACTTCACTTTTTCTGATGCTGAAAGTAACTGGAACAACTTCTATTCAATATTATTGAAGCTTTCAGGTACTTCTGAACTCCATTGCTATTATATGTCTTGATATTTTTATAGATCACTGATTTGTTTCTGGCTTAGATTTTCTGTTGCTATTGCCATTATTGGAGGAAATTTTTGCCAGCTAAGCTGGCACACAAAACTCCTCGATTCATAGCCCAATCGATAATAGTTTTCCCTATTGATTAGTATTTTTGGTTTTCAATTTTCACAACAGAAATCTTAGACGAAAGCAAAGTGACAACATAAAAGCTGACAGTAATTATTATTGGGCTAGCAAAAACTCATGACGGTTCTACCGTGTCATCCTCAAAGTATGCACCATATGGGAAACTTATTTATTGAGGGTTCCTCGATAAAAAGTTATTCATGGTAAAAGTTTGTGCATCTCCTAAAATCAAACATGGAGCCTTCAAAAATTTGATTTTGAGACAAGAGTAAAGTACCCTTATTTTCGAAAATCTTGGGAAATGCTATTCTGAAAAGTTGTTCAGCATTGGGAAATACATCTAGATTTGGATTCATGGCCATCTAAGTGAAGTTTTATTTTTTAAACAATTTTTTTCAAATGGAGACTACGAAAAAAAAATTTGCTAAAACGATGAATAGACAACATCCTGTTATTTGAGAAGCCTGTAATATTAAAAAACTTTTTAACAAAAAATTAAACCGACGAAAATAATTTATGTTTTCTTAATAAAAAATTGTACAGTAGAATTGTTCAATTGATGTCTTACCTTTTCGATAACTTTTGAACGCACTTCCTCTTCCACTTCTATAGATACAATTACAGCTGTGTGAGGTTTTTGAAATTGTTATTAATACTGCCTGTTTGAAAAGGGAAACATTCTCAATTAAATATTGATAGAAAGATTTTTCTGTAATTGAAAAATCCACGATTAAAATGAAGTTATTTTTTAATTTAAGAAAACAACTTTTGGAAATTCTTTTTCATTCTTTTTCCTAATAACAATAAAAATAAAAAAAATGAAAAAATTTTAATTTAAATACTTTTGTTTAGGGAAATTCCACATATCTATCAGATGTAGTTCAATGTCCAGCGTGGCTTTAGCCGGGGAAGTAGTTGTTTTCTGTTAGACATTCACAAAAAATAACTTCATTTCAATCGTGGATTTTTCAATTCACAGAAAAATCTTTCTATCAATATTCAATTGAGAATGTTTCCCTTTTCAACATGAATACCCCACAAGAGGTTATCTTGACGATGGAAGATAGTGACTAAAGTTTATCTTTCAGTCGCAGATGATTCCACATCTGATTTTATGAACATCCTGTTTATTGATTTGTTAGGGCCTTTTCAGAATATCTATCAGATGTAGTTCAATGTCCAGCGTGGCTTTAGCCGGGGAAGTAGTTGTTTTCTGTTAGACATTCACAAAAAATAACTTCATTTTAATCGTGGATTTTTCAATTCACAGAAAAATCTTTCTATCAATATTCAATTGAGAATGTTTCCCTTTTCAACATGAATACCCCACAAGAGGTTATCTTGACGATGGAAGATAGTGACTAAAGTTTATCTTTCAGTCGCAGATGATTCCACATCTGATTTTATGAACATCCTGTTTATAATTTCAACAAATCAAACTGCCTGTTTCTTTAGATTTATTCAAAATACGGGTTATTGTAATGTGATTTACATTGCGATTGGGATGCCTGGCATTAAAAATGTCTGTAACTTGTCTGCTTGGAGTATTTTTCTCACACAACAATATAATCTCAACTTTTTCTCCTTCTGTAAGCATCTCAATATTATTTAAATAGTACTCATTATCAAACATTAACATAATAAGCAATAACAAAAATTGAGTAATAAATATTTAGCAAATATGTCAAGTACATAATGTCAAACATTCGTTTGTTTTCAAAGCCAACTTAAAACAATTATATTGGACAAGAAAAACTCCACAAAATAAATGTAATGAGTTTGTGCCGAAATACTCATTTTATTTTGATGTTTTGTGATTTGATATTATTGAATATTGAGTTCTTATTACAATACTGTATAATTTTGAGCAATTTTCGGTGTTAACAAAAAATAAATATAACTTTGCACCAAAAACTTTGAAAATTATTTAACTCTTCAAAAAAATTGACCGTGGTTAACACAATAGTTGTGTAATTTGTAATATTACAGGCTTTTGAAATAAACCGTCGTATACAGGATGTTGTCTATTTATCGTTTTAACATTTTTTTTCGTAGTCATTTAAAAAAAATGGGTAAAAAAATTAAACTCCACTCAGATGGCCTCGACTCCAAATCTTGATGTATTTTTCAATGCTGAATAACATTTCCCGGGATTTTCCAAAGTAAGGGTACTTTACTTCTGTCTCAAAATAAAATTTTTCAAGGCTCCTCGTATATTACGTGTGTTTCACTTTATTTCGTTGGTGCATGTTTAGTTGTAGGGAATGCACAAACTTTTACCAGTTATAACTTTTTGTCGAAAAACCCTTAATAAATAAGTTTCTCATATGGTGCATACTTTGAGGATGACACTGTATAATGACGAGAACAACAGAAAGCAAGAAGCAGCCATCAGAAAACACTAGATGATAATACAGAGTGAATTCAAAGGTTGAATGATCTTTTCAAGAAGATGTAGGATTCGTATTACCGAGTGATTTTTACAAAAATTATCCGTATGCAAATTACAAAATACAAGATATATCATTAATTGTCAATTTCAGAAAATTCAATAACGATTCTGGCATCCGTTCGCTTTTCTTCATTTCACAGATCCAAATTGCAATAGAAATCTGTTCGGGTTCCGCATTGTAATTGTTGATAATGAAATTTACGAAAAAAATTAACAAAAATTCAAGTCAGTTATTTATTGGCAAACATTGAGTTCTAATAAAAACCAAAAGTATGCTATTACAATTTCGATTTTTAGGAATTGATCACGACGTTTACATTGGCTTCCTGGGCCTCATCTTCAGCAGCTACTTCGTATATTTAGCTGAGAAAGATGCCGTAGATGAAGAGGGAGGGAAAAACACCGGCAGTTTCTCGAGTTACGCCGATGCCTTGTGGTGGGGGGTGATCACTGTCACCACCATAGGATACGGAGACACCGTTCCCAGGACTTGGATGGGAAAAATTGTCGCCTCTTGTTTTAGCGTGTTCGCTATTTCTTTCTTCGCTCTTCCAGCCGTAAGTATTGATAAAACTTTTCATCAATTTTTCATTCCCAATTGATTTCTTTTAACCTTACTACAGTGTGACCCATTTGAAATGGAACCACCCCTGGAATATACGCATTTTCCAGTCATTCTCAAAAAAAATATTTTTTTCCAATATTAAGCATCAAAAACTGTATCTTGACACAAATTTTCATAACTTTAGTTCCATTTCCAAGGCACTCTATGGTTTTTTTTCTTCGTTAAAAACGGCAAAAGTTTATTAGGCAATTTTTGTTTTGAAATTTGACTACACCACTGGATTTGTAGTCGATATAAATGAAGTCCATGGAAATTTCATAAGAAAATATTGGTTGACAACGAAGTTATAACAACTTTAATTTTGGAAACAAATTATTTGATATTAATGTTCATTTAGATTATAGACCTATTTAAAATCTGGCAATACTACCGATACAAAGAAGAACACCAGTGAATTCGTACAGCGATAATCCGAAGTCAATAGCTCATTCCGTTCTACAGTTATAGCTCCTGAAAGTATGGTAATGTGAGCGATTTCCGGTGGAAGTGATTTTGTAATAAAAATCCAACTACGCCACTCAAAATCATTCATTTTAGTTTAGGAAGTGTATTCGAAAATAACTGAAAATTAAAAATTCATTTTTAAGTTATGCAGTTTTAAATAGCCGATAAAAACGAAATTAACCGAATCAAGTTTTAAAGTATCAAAATTATTTATTCAATAATAAAACAGAAAGCAGGACAAAAAATGTTCCTTTTAAATTCTGCAGAACTCAATTGAAACAAGCTTTTAGAGAAGGTATCAATAATTTGAGGAAAGCTGAACTAATACATTGGGCATAGGTATTGTACTAATAGTAGGCTGTGATTTAGTACACCACAAATTGCTCACATTACCATAATTTCAGTAGTTATAACTGTTGAACGGAATGATCTATTGACTTCGGATTTTTGCTGTACAAATTCACTTGTGCTCTACTACGTATCGGCAGTGTTGCCAGATTTCAAATATGTCTGTAATCTAAATAAAAATTATAATCAAATACTTTCTTTCCACAATTAAAGTTGTTGTAACTTCGTTGTTAACCAATATTTTATCATGAAATTTTGATGGTTTCCATTTATAACGAATACAAATCCAGTGGTGTAGTCAAATTTGGAAAAAAAAATTGCCTAATAAACTTTTGCCGTTTTTGACAAAGAAAAAAATCATAGAGTGCGTTGGAAATGAAACTAAAGTTATGAAAATTCGTGTCGAAATACAGTTTTTGATGCTTAATATTGGAAAAAAATATTTTTGAGATTGACTGAAAAATGCGTATTCTACAGGGGTGGTTCCATTTTCAATGGGTCACACTGTATATATAATTTTGTTGTTGTTAAATGGTGTGGTTGGTATACTTGTTCCAATGTCAGTTGAAAGAGCAGTTGACCATAGGCGTAAATTTTTTCTTTTTTACAAGCTTTTGTTTTCTATTTTTGGAGCACTTGCTGAATGAGCTGGAATTTGTCAGGTGTTCAAAATTTGTAATCCATTTTTGGAGCACTTGCCGATTTAGCTGAAATTTGTCAGGTGTTCATAATTCCGGTGACAATGCATTATGAATTTTTTGTTAGAGAAAAAACAGGATGGCAGACAAGTTTTGTGATTATGGTAAGTTCAGTGATCCAATTAAACATATAATATTGAGAAGGCTTGTTGGGATTTGGATCAATTTTGTTGAAGAAAAATTATTGTTTCTTTGCCAACGTTTCGAATTTTATCAAATTAATCTTCAATGAGTTTTTGTAAGTTGAAGGGGTTAAGAAATAGTAAAAATCAAGAAACATTTGACTACAAGAATTGGAACATTTCACAGTAAAAAAGATTATTAAAGAAGGAAAGACTCACCAAAAATTAGTTTTTTCAATTGGATGTAAATAAAAATGATACATGAACAGACATTCTAGATACATACGAAAAACACTTTCACGGGACAATAGGTTCAACATCAAGTGCGAGACAAACGAATACTGAGATCATTTCGCTCACAAGTCTTTCTGACAGTAAAGGTTTTTTATCAAGGATGATGGGGTTTTCGAAATCAAAAGAATGGCCATTTTCTCTAGTATGTTCTACTAGAGCAGTGGGATTTTGGGCATTAAGTTTCCACGATTGAAGTTCACTATAGAGGAAGAAAATAATAATGCTTTAGCTTTTCTAGACACCAATGTCACTAAAACTCCTAACAACGTGTTGAAAGTAGATTGGTATCACAAACCAACTTTTTCAGAGAGGTTTCTCAAGTATTTTTCACATCATAAATTTCAACAAAAAATAAACATCAATAAGCATTTGAAAACAAGAGCGCTCAAAAAATTTTTAAAATTCCCCTTAAAAAAAAAATTCCAGGATAACAAAACCAATAATTTGACAATAAAATATTACAAAATACCGTGTGTGAAAAATCTCTCTGAAAAACTTGCAAAAACTTTGAACGAAGAAAATTCCAAGATAACATTTTCAAATGACAACACTGTTGGCAAAGAGTTTTATTCACGCCAAAAAACGAAAACCCTACAAATCTACAACCAAAGTCGTTTATAAATCAACTGTTATAATTGTACAAATGCTACGTTGGACAAACAGGCCGATATTTGAAAAACGCATATCTGAACAGATAGGGACACAAAAAACTCAATGCCTCACCGCTCTAGTAGAACATACTAGAGAAAATGGTAATTCTTTTGATTTCGAAAACCCCATTATCCTTGATAAAAAACCTTTCTATTCAAAAGGAATGATCGAAATTGTCCACCAAGACACCGTCAATACCAGGAGAGACATAGAAGGGTTGAACACGTCCTATTTCAACTTGATAAGTCAGATTCCTAAATGATTTGCTATCGTTTTTTACCACAATTGTTTTTCTCCATCAATAAAATAACTATATGGTTCACGGATATTTTTTGAATTTTATCTCAGTATTCGTTTGTCTCGCACTTCATGTTGAAACTGTTGTCCCGTGAAAGTGTTTTTCGTTTGTATCTAGAATGTCTGTTTATGTATTATTTTTATTCACATCCAACTCGAAAAAACTAATTTTTGGGAGTCTTTCTTTTTTAATGCTCTATTTTACTGTGAAATGTTCCAATTCCTGTGGTCAAATGTTTCTTTATTTTTACTATTTCTCAACACCTTCAACTTAAAAACTCATTGTTATAGAGCCCTAACGATTAATTTAATAAAATTCGAAACGTTGGCAAGGAAACAATAGTTTTTCTTCAACAAAATTGATCCAAATCCCAACGAAACTCCTCAATATTATTTGTGATTAAGGGTTCCAATTCGATTCAAAATTGGTATGTGGGGGTTTTCGGGGTCGGACATTATGAATTTTTTGTCAAAACCTATAAATTCAAGATGGAGGCTCCAAAATGGCGGAAGCGTTTTGTGATGTTGGTCCGATTCCATTTAAAATTTGTATGTGGAGGTTTTCGGAGTCAGAAATAATGGATTTTTTGTCAAAATTTATTAAATTGAAATGATGGCTCATGGAATTTCTGTTATAGAAAAAAACAAAATGGCGCTCCAAGGTTGCGGACGAAATTTAAGCTTATGGTCCGATTCGATTCAAAATTGGTATGTGTGGGTTTTCAGGGTCAGAGATTATGATTTTTTCTTCAAAATTCATAAAATCAAAATGGCGCTCCCAGACATTCTTTTTTCAAAGACTAAACTTTGCTGAAATGAGAAGAAAAATATGAATGGAAATTGGAATGAGAAAGAGAAAAAAAAAGAAAATTCAATATGCGTGGAAAACGAAACGCATTCCATCCTCGATCATCATAAGGACCATCCACCGAATCAGACGTATCATTCAGGTTTATGATTACGGGTTGAATGGATGACAAAGGGAATTTTCACATTCTTTTGAAATCACATGTGAAATGCATTCTGCCCAAAGATCTTCATATTCCTCACTTGAGATTCTCCCAACGTTTCCTACAACTTCTCTGCTTGAATTTGGACATTGATTGCGTTTTCTCAATAGGCTTTTTATAAATGCCCAAACCAATTATATGGGGTTGAAAACACAATGATAAAGAGGTAACCCCAGCAGTTTATGACCAGAATTTTTACAAAGTTCGTCAATGACATATTCTTTTTCGAATTTTGATTTTTAATAATTTTCTCATAAAGACAATATTGTTGAAGAAATTGTAGGATTTTCTCATTTATGTCAGCGGCATAATCCACTATTTCAGGAAAAACGTTGACAGATTGTGATCGTAATGAGATTATGTAGTGATTGAACGAGTTGATTGTTTGCAGTGATTTGCGTAGGAAATTGCAATTCCACTCCGTGTTTATTTACTCTATTGACGATTCATAATTTTTTAGCAGAATTGTATTGATTTACGAAATGAAAAATACATCACTGCTTGTTTCACGCAATAAAACCCTATAATGAACTAGAAATAAATATAATTATTCTTAAAAGAGAAAACAAGTCTACCAAGTAGCAACAGCGATGGAACAAAACTAGAAAATTAAACACTGGTAAATGTTTTGGAATTCCAGACTTCATTTTCCATCAAAACTGTTTCGTAAGCACTAAGAATAGTACTCTAAGAATTGAAAATATGAATATACTTTTCCAAAATATAAATCTACTCATTACGAATATTATTGAACATAATACAAACCTGAAGGAAGACATTCGTTCACAAAGAAGGAAACTTAATATTTCCTCATCCGTACCTAATTCTGTTGGCTGAGAAAAACATACAACGCTTCAAAGTAAATAGACGTTTGTTATTCCCTTATTCAAAGAGAGACAAACTTGTTTCCAGTCGATGATTCTTTCAATAATATCAGTTGAGTTTACGGTATGTTACCTTAATTATATAAAAGAGAAATCCACACATTGACACTGAAACATATAAATTTCATTTGCATTCAGGGTATAAAATAATTAAAATGCAATTTGGGATAATCTTAGTTTCATGAATGTTTTCCAAGGTTTTTGGTGGATATTATTATTTATGTAGGCTATTGATTATCTCAAATATCTCCCTGAGCAGGTAGATTTATGAGCAAGTGAGTTTCAAACCACAAGATTATTCCATTTATCATATTTATATTTCTTTCGGTTTTATGGAGGGAATCTTCAAATCCATGATGAATCTATTTAGTCTTCCAATGGTCTTCGTATGCCTTTTGGGTTTTTTTCGAATGAAACTATGGCCTTTAGACGTAGCTGTGAATTATTTTCCCCATCAGAAAATTGTATCAGATATCAGACAATTCCATTTGAAAGATATATCATTCGAAATGATGAGACTATACACAGGTTTCTTCCAAGAATTCAGAACAACATTTGAAGAGCAGGAATACGAACAATTCAAAGGATGGTATCAAATATAGCTAGCGAGACTGGCCCTGATAAAGTTTTTACCTTAAATAAATGTTGCCAAAAATCAGATAATTACTTAAATGACCTCATCCGACAATACTATCAGCTACAAGTATAAAGGACACAATTCCATTTGGAAAAATTAATCTTTGATTCGCACGATCATATAGAACTCCAGCATATATTTGGATTCATTAATACCCAAAAGGTATACGTGGATCATTTAAAGGCCAAATGGATTTATCATGGATTTCAAGATGACCTTTACAAAACCCCGATAAATACAAATATGCTGAATGGTATAATCTCTACGGAGTGTTCCAGAACTTGCTCATAAATCTACTTGCTCTGGAAGATATTTGGGTTAATGAATGGCCTGCATAAATCAAAACAGCCACTAACAAACAACGTAATTTTTCCTCATCTTTACGATTAATCTTTCCAAATAGATTTGCGATGATACACGGTCAGGATTGGGTTCATGATTGTGGATTTGAGAGAAAGAAACAAGTAACGTTATTTCTTGCACGTAAAATACTTTTCTAGGAGAGAGGTTAGTTTGAGTTTAATTAGTTTTATGTCGGTATTGTTAGCAGCTAACTGGACTGTATGACATCTGGAGTGGGTCGATCTACAAAAAGTGCTTCACTCACCACATGTATCCCAAAAATATCCTAGTCGTCTCCCATTTTTTAACCGACGAAACCAAAAAGGAGGAGGTTTTCTAGTCGACGCGTATATTTTATGTATGACCACGAATAACTTTTTACTGGGATGTCGGATTCCGATAATTCTATTTTCAGTAGATAGGGTGTACTTCGAAGTTGGTTCCATTCGAATTTAAAAGATAAAATCCACCCCTAAGGGTAGCAAAATGAAGGATATTGATCACTCACCCCCGAATTCTGGTCCGTTAACCGATTCTATCAGGCATAACTTTGTACTGGGTTCTTCGATTTGGATTATTCTTTTTTTATAAGATAGGGTATACCTGATAGTTGATCATCTTTGGATTTCGAATGGAATTATCCATCCTCACGGGTGGAAAAATAGGGGATGATTGATTTTTCACTTGTGAACATTGGCACACAAATGTAGTTGACAATGACAGTTCGCTATTGTCATTATTTTTGTTCTCCTACATCCGCCACAATCATTGTATTCTATGAGAGGATGGCATGATATACGAAGTAATGGAATAAACTAACCAGAACAACAAAAATAGTTTATATTACAACAAATAGTAAAAGAAGATAATCATATTATTTAACTGGTAATGGTTGAAGTAAGGTGGGTAAGTAAGTATTTTGGGAGAAATCAAAAAACAAGTAGGTAGTAATTAGTAGATTTCCCACAAAAAATTGAAAAATAAAAACATTTTAACAAAAAATTTAACCAACGAAATACGAAACTGGAAAGTAAAAATAAAATAAACCTCCCTAGTCTCAATAACTAAGCTCCTAAACCAATATAAGTAACTAATTTTGAGTCGGCGCCAAACGAACAATCAACGAAGATCATTAAATTACTTCAAAAAAATTATCAGAATGTCACCGCCCAACTCGATGCCATCATTTCACGCCTTACCTAATTCATTTGCTTGTTTGTTTGGCGCCGACTCAATAAATTAGTTACTTATATTAGTTTAGGAGCTTAGTTATTAAGACTGAGAAGGTTTATTTAATTTTTTACTTTTCAGTTCCGTATTTAGTTGGTTTAATTTTTTGTTGAAAAGTTTTGGATTGAACTGACTGTTTGTGATATCTGAAGAATTCAACCAGGAGCTGAATCCAATATTCTTGTAAGAAAATTGTCTGAATATGGAATTAGAGGTAACCCTCTGCATTGGATAGAAAGCTTTTTCAGTAATAGGAAACAGTATGTAACCCTAAAATACATTGACGAAGGCATGATAAAAGAATGTTCTAATATGATGATGGGTGTTCCACAGGGCTCAATATTGGGCCCTGTGCTCTTCATTTTATATGTCAACGAAATAGATAAGATTTTCAAAAGAGGACATTTTGTTACCTATGCTGATGATACATCATTCATAATATCAAAGAAATGTGAAGATGACCTGCGAAATGAATGTAATTTAGCTTTGAGTAATTTATTTGATTGGTATAGTTCAAATTCACTATATTCCAATACTGAGAAAACCAATATTGTGAGATTCAAAATTCATCAAAGTAAATGCGAAGATATCAACAACATCAAAATCGACAATGAATCAGTAAATAGCACGGTGTCAGTTAAATTTCTAGGTATCACGCTAGATCAACATCTGACTTGGAAGGGACACTGTGAAAACATCGTATCTAAGATGTCCTCTCTTTCATTCTTATTCATCAATCTTAGATCAATTTCAAGTCTAGAACAACTGACTGCCCTATATTACTGTCAGGTAGAGTCACGACTGCGTTACGGAGTCTGCCTCTGGGGAAGTTCGACAACATCAGATGATGTATTTCTCTCACAAAAACGAATTATTCGTAGAATGACTGGAAAATCAAATAACTACTCCTGTAGAGAATTATTCATAGAGCTTTTCATATTAACAGTACCCAGCCTTTACATATTTGAGTTGGCTCTATACATTTACAAAAATCAAAACAAATTCCTTACCAATATGAACTTTCATGGCGTAACTAAGATGTCTAAAAACCCTGGTGAATGAACTGATTCGATATGGTTTAGATTTTTGAGGGGACACCACCTGTTACTTGCGCCGTCCAAAAATGTTTGTCTATATTCTCGCTTAATGTCAGAACTTAATTTCTGACATCTGCAGCATCTTATATGAAATTATTTTCAGTGTTTTGTCGGTATCTATGCGTTTTCCATCTCTTTGTTATGAAATCTTGCTTAGCTTATTCCTGAGCTTGTTCTTTAAAAAAACCACTCGTTCATCAGTTCATTAGTGCGTGAGTAATTGTTTATTTTCAGGTAGTGTAGTGTGTAAGGATACTTTTTGTAGAATGGGCCACATTTGCAATTTGTGTGTACAGTATAAAGCCGCAGATTCGAATTTTCGCCTTTATTCAGTACCAAAAGCAAGAACAAATCTTGACGAATTGACTAATAATGATATTTCTAGGGTTCATCATATCGTATGCATTGAATTTTATATTTTCTGCAATTTAATGACAATTTCATTTCCAATTCTCCGTCTGTCAAAATGCAGTTAACATCAAATTCAAATCGTTCAAAATACGAAAAACAACACGACAGTGCTTTCTTTGTGCAATGTTCGGGGGTTTCTAATTCTAGCTTTGCTATTGGTGAAGTTTGACAGATGTCTCTTTTAAACCAATAGCAAAGCTAGAATTAGATCCCGCCCACAGTTAGCCTCAAAAATAAATCTGAGTAAATAAATATACCCTGTTACTGAATTGAAACTAAATCGAAATTGGCGCCATCTGACACGCTAGTAATCTTTATTATCAAGTAGGCCAAGTGTCGCCAAGTCGATCCCAAACTTCTACAGGTATAAGTGCAAGCACCAGGGTTTTTATACATCTTAGGCGTAACTACACGTCAGAAAGATGATTTCCATGTTCCGTATGCAAGGCTGAAGCTTACAAGTAATTCACCATACTACATGGGTCTGAAAATTTTCAATGCACTCCCCATTTCCATAAAAAGTTGTAACAATGAAAAATTGTTGAAATTTACAATAAAAAAATTTCTACTAGAAAGGTGCATTCTACTCAATACATGAGTTTTTCAGTAGCATATCTTGATGATGATGTCATTTGTTTTAGGTTAGGTTTTAATGTGTTCTCTTGTAGAAGTCATTAGTTTCAGTTTCAGTTTAGATCTAAATGTTTCTGACCATTCCTATATAGATGTACTCTCTATCAAAAAGGAAAATACTTTTGTATTGTAATTCTAGTTTCCGTCCGAAATTTTAACTTTCACGATAACTCAGATATTCCATAGCTTTGGGCCATAGTCATTTGATGGCCACAAGGCGTTGGCAGTGCTCTTTCCACCTGATTTAGTTCATCAAGGGTGTGTTTCACCGGATCGATGTGAACTAGGAAGTTTTTATTTCATGTTACATGCAGAGTTTGCAGACCAACTGATTTTATAAATATTCGTAGTTACGTGAACAATATATTTTACACCTGATTAATAATACATAGTGGCCAGCAGAAACAATTACATTGTCGGACTGAAACTCTGTTTTTTTTTTCCAAAACATAGACTTTTATTACCAGCTTTCATTTAGTTTCTGTCTGTCTGTAATCAAATCTTGCAAGTTAAATTTCACCCACTTCTAGTTGCCCGATTAACATGAAATTTGGCAGGTGTTCATAATTCTTGTGACAATGCATTACGGAATTTTTGTTGGAGAAAAATGGCGGCTCCAAGATGGCCGACGATCTCTGTGATTATGGTCCGATTCTATTCACAATTGGTGTGTGGGGGTTTTCAAGCTCAGAGATTATGAATTTCTGATCAAAATTCACAAATTCAAGATGGCGGGTCTAAGATAGCGGACGAATTTTGTAATTATGATTCGGTTCTATTGAAAAATGGTATGTGGGGGTTTTCGAGGTTGAATATTATGGTTTTTTTGTCAAAATTCATGAAAACTAAATGGCGGCTCCAAGATGGCGGACGATTTCTTTGATTGTGGTCCGATTCCATTCGAAATTGGTATGTGGAGGTTTTCGGGTCGGAGATTATGAATTTATTTTCCAAATTCATGAATTATTTGTTGATAATTGATTCATCGTACCAAGAATTGAATATAGTTGGATTTAACAGGAATTAGGACCAGGAAGTAAAACAAATTTTTTATCGCTGACCTTTCGGAATTAATTTATTCCTTTTTCAAAGCTGAAATGACAATATTCACGAATATATTGAAACAAAGAACATATCTATGGCCCACCGTTAAAACTAAGTTTTTCCTGCTCGTGGATTCAACTAAAAACTGTTGAGTAGTTGATACAAACTCTGGTCGATGAAAACACATTGGCACAAAACTTTAAAATTGTATATAAACAAATACAGACACGTTAAAATGAAACAACACACAACCGTATATGGTCAATATGCAAATGATCATCCCACATGAATAATTCCTGCGCTACATAGATAAAGAAACGAAAAAAACAAAACAAATCTTTTGTAAATCATTATTCAGAAATCTGTCTTTTTAACCTTTCTACAATATGGGTGTATATTCTTGTCAGGTTTTGTGTATCACTTTTTTGGTTTACGCAATTATCATGGAGATTGATTTGAATCATTTCTCCCAACAATCTCTTTGAATAAGGCAACATTTTTACTGAATCGAAATCAAAATTGCACGAGGATTCAAAATAATGTGCAGCAAGTGCTGTTTTTCCTTTTTCATTTCTATTCTTTTCATAGCAGACATATTTGTGTTGACATATTCTGATTTTTGGGTATTGTTTAGTTTGCCCTATACAACATTTCCCACATTCACAGGGAATACTATATAGAGATAGATAGAGATAATTCATTCATCAATAAAGTTTTTCACACAACGGTACAAACTTATCAGACTAGTCAAAATATATGTATATTAAAACTCATAAAAAACATTATAAGAACTTACAAGAGAATATAAAAATATAAAAAATATAAAAAAGTCATCAGATTACTCACTGTCATCATTCACTCCGCCTTGTTTACAACTTATTCACATTCTACACAAACTCACAGACAATCTTTATATATATACATACTACTAACTATTAGCATCAAACAGTGAGGTACTCCTCTATTGAATAAAAAGTATTTTCATTTAGATAATTGAACAATGTTGTTTTGAAGATATTGAAATTTTTTATCTCACCAAAAATCTTATTGAAACGATTATAACATAGAATTCCTTGGTATTTTGGAGAATTCTGTCCCACACTAAGCCTAGAGAATGGTAAGCGAATGTCATTTTTATTGCGTGTTTGTTGTGGGTGAATTTCACTACTTTTTATGTAGATATCTTGCTCTTTTTTGATATTCATAACTAGAAGATATATATAAAGTGATGGTAAAGTTAGAATTGACAATACTTGAAATAAGCTTTACAAGATACATTGTTTCGAACTCCCATCATGCATCTTATAATTTTCTTCTGAGCTATGAATACTTCATCAATATGTGTTGAATTACCCCAGAAAATCAAGCCATATGTGAGTGCCGACGACACTAGACCATGATATGCCATTCTGAGAACCTCCGAAGATACAGTGCCCTTCAGTTGTCTGATAATAAAATTGATACTACTCAATTTCCCTACCACATTTTCGATATGAGTTCTCCATGTCAGTTTCTCATCAATTGTTACACCCAGAAATTTTATGTTTGATACTTGTTCAATTGACCTATGATTTATTTTAACAAGAGGGCTTGCATCACAGCTGATATTTTTCCTGTCGAAAAAGCATTAAGTATGTTTTGGAAGCATTTAAAATCAATCCATTATTCAGGCACCATTGAAAGAATTCCTCAGCGCACACATTACTCAGATGAATGCTTTTGCCCAGATTATCTTGTGATATCATATGATTTGTATCGTCGGCATAAATTATGGTTTTTTGAGGGGAACTACATGATAAAATCATGTCATTAACAAATATGATAAAAAGCAGTGGACCAAGTATTGAGCCTTGGAGTACACCCATAGAAACATTGGTTGACTTTGATTTGAATGAATTCATCGTGACAATCTGACTTCTATTTTGTAAATAGGAAAAAACCCATCTATTCGCTACTCCACGAACTCCAATGCGGTTTAATTTTTGAAATAGAAGCTCATGATTTACAGTATCGAATGCTCTACTGAGATCAAAATATAGAGCGATAGGATATTCCTTATTATTCAAGCTAGAATAAATCACATCACATAATTCGTTCATAGCTGATTCTGTAGATTTTCCAGACCGAAATCCATGTTGAGAGCCTTTTAATAATTTATTATTTTCCAAGAAATTTTTTAGACGGAAATTGAAACAATAATCGATTATTTTTGCTAGTTGACTTTGTAAGCATACATTCCTGTAGTTGTTGATGTCTTCCTTGGAACCTCTCCTCTTATATATCGGTACTGATTTTGAAATTTTAATTTTTCAGGATATTTTCCTGTACTGAATGATTCATTGATTATGTGACACAGAGGATAACATACTGTATCACCAACAGCTCTCAAGCATTTACCATTTATTTCATCAATTCCAGCAGCTTCTTAAGAACACATTTTATGTATTGTCTCTTTTATCTCAAGTGGAGTTGCTGGAATCATGAAAAAAGTAATGCCTGAGAACTGTTCTAATTTTACCTTATCGAAATGGGGGTTAGTGCTTATTCATAAAAGCTTTCAGGAATTCGTCACATATCACCGTTCGATTTGTGATGATCTGACTGTCTATAACAATTTTACCAATCTCATCTCTGGATCCACTGCTTCTCATCTCGTTTATGATTTTCCAACTTTCTTTCGATACATTGTCTGTTTTACAAATTCTTTTTTTATTATAATTACACATTAACCTGATTTAGCTGGTATCTCATCTTTTAACTGCGTGAATAATTTTCCTGTAGTTTTCAAATTGTAAAAAGCAAACTTGTGAGAGTCAGTTGATAAACATTTTTTAATTTTATATGAGAGTCCATCTAGATATGGAAATTCAAAATGGTAACACATTTCTTTCGGAAACATATCTTGTTCCTATCTGTTCTTTGACGCTTATTAATAATACTATTAATTCATTTCGTGGGGTAGTTGTTGTTTTTCAACAAGTCCTTCGCCTCAACTAATTTTTCCTAATGGAAACAATTATCGCTAAGACTAAGTATTCTTGAAATTAGGTTAGAGGCTGTATCAATCTTTTGGCTGAAAGAGTGTTCTGACAAGTAATTCAAAATTCTCCCCGAATTGGCAGGTTTCGTGGACCAATTGCTGAGTAATTTCCCATTGTTATCTCTTATGATCTGGAGATCCAGAAACGACAGTTTGTTTTCTTTTTGTATTTCTAACGTTAACTGAATATTTGGGTCGAAACTAATATTCAATACTTCATCAGATTTATCAGCTGGAATATCAATAATGCAATCATCAACATAATATTTAATGAAAGTTATATCAAAAGGTAATCCCGATGTTATTTTTGTAATTATATAATTAACAACTATATTTGCCAACACAGGACCGGCTGGATTTCCCCTAGCTGTTCCTTCTTTTTTAACCGACGAAATAAAAAAGGAGGAGGTTCTCTAGTCGACGGGTATATTTTTTTTATGTATGATCACGCATAACTTTTTACAGAGCAGTTCGATTCCGATGATTCTTTTTTTATTGGATAAGGTCCACTTCGAAGTTGGACCCATCTGAATTTGAACAAAAAAATCCGTCTCTAAGGGTAGCAAAATGGAGGATATTGATCGTTCACCCTATGAATTTTGGTCCGTTAACCGATTCTATCAGGCATAACTTTGAAGAGGGTTTTCCGATTTGGATGATTCTTTTTTTATTAGATATGGTATACCTCATAGTTGATCATATTTCAATTCGAAATGGAATAAACCACCCCTATGGGTAGAAAAATAGGAGATGATTGATTTTTCACTGTGAACATTGACACACATATGTAGTTGACATTGACAGATCCTCCTACATCCGTCACAATAATTACATTCTATGAAAGGATGGAATTATATACAAAGTGATGAAATCAACTACCTAATCAGAACTTTCAAAAATAATTTATATTATATAACAATAAATAGTTAAAGTAGATGATCATATTATTTAATAGTCAATAGTTGAAGTAAGCTAGGTAAGAAAGTATTTTGGAAGTAATCAAAAATTAAGTTGGTAGTAATCAGTGGATTTAATCCACAAAAAATTGAAAAATAAAAAATGTTTAATAAAAAATTAAACCGACGAAAAAATCAACTGAAAAGCAAAAAATAAAATAAACCTTCTTAGTCCTAATGATAATTGAGCGCCGACTCAAAATTAGTTATTCACATCAGCTTAGGAACTCAATTATCATTAAGACTAAGAAGGTTTCTTTTAGTTTTTGCTTTTCAGTTGATTTTTTCGTCGGTTTGATTTTTTGTTATGTTTGTGAAATGTTCCATCAAATATAAAATAACTTGAGTCGAATAATTTGAGAAAAATATACATTGGAATATCTGTATAAGCAGAAATTATTTCCCATTCTGATATCTGATATTCTGATATATGTGCCAATGTGTTTTCATCGACCAGAGTTTGTATCGACTACTCAACAGTTTTTTAGTTGAATCCATGAGCAGGAAAAACTCAGTTTTAGAGGTGGGTCATAAATATGTTCTTTGTTTCAATCTACATGTGAATATTGTCATTTCAGCTTTGAAAAAAAAAAAATCCGAAACGTCAGCGATGAAAAATTAGTTTTACACCCTGGTCCTAATTCCCGTTAAATTCAACTATATAAAATTCATAAATTCAATGGCGGCTTCAAATGGTTGAAAAGTTTTATGATAATGGACCGTTTTTTAAAATTGGTATGTCGGGGATTTTGAGGTCGAAGATTATGAATTTAGTAGAAGATTATTAATTTTTTGTGAGAATTCATAAATTGAAGATGGCAACTCCAGGATGGCGGACGGGTTAATCTTTAGATGGTTTCGTCATTGAAGAACTCTATGGAAAAAAGGCCTCATAATGACGATGCATTGACAAAAATGCATAGATTGTGAGGCGTACTCACTAAATAGCACAAAATAAAATAAATAATAAAAAAAAATTTTTCAAAGACAAGCTCTTATTCAAATGCACTGATGAAAAAAATAATTTCTTTGGATGAGCGACGTATTCGGTGACTTATAGATTCAAAAGCTTGTCGATTTCGTATTCGAACTGAAAACTTTGCCCGACAAACTCTTGAATTTTCAACTCACGGAATAACCTTCGACGCACATACAAAGCAATTATTTTTTACTTATTAGCGCATGTGAATAAAAGCTTGTCTTTAAATAGGATTTCTTTATTAATGATTTTTTATGAAACACTGCGGAAGCTTTTGAAAGTTATTTTACTTTGTTTTGTGTTACAAAAACAAAATAATGCACAATGACAGCTCTGTTATTTCTAAACGTCCATAGGCTCTCCCAGATGTGGTTTATTGACCGTCGGGAAAAAAATTGTTCGTATTCTCACTGCAATGGTTTCTTCAATCGCTTGAAATTTTTAATATTCATTATCGTCGATTCTCTAAGAAACAACAAATTCATCCACCTTCTTAAATCAATTTTTCCAAATGTTGTTATCTCAGAAGTTCAAATAGTCTCACTTGTTGAAAACCTCCACGATTTGATACCACTATACAACACACCGTCAATATCAATCCCCTGCAAACATCGAACGGAGTTATTTTCAATTTCCACGAGCTCCATTCGACGTGATTTCTCATGAGAGTCACGCGAATTCCGGAACCACCAACCACCATTTTAGATCTATTCCCATGACTTTATTATAAAAACGGAGTTTACTACGACATGTGAGTGACACGCAAACCTTGAATCAACAGATTGGTATGGAAAATCGATTTCTCGAGCGGCGTTTTAATAAACGTTGGCGTTTGAGTTGTTATAATAATTTTTAAATGACCTACATTTGACGTGCCATTATAAATAATATTATATGTCATGTCGAGAAGGTATTTAAAATTAAACGAAGGACGATTAGGGTAATAGCAGGACTTGGATACGAAGAAGACTGCAAACAAGCATTTGTAAATCTTAAAATAATGGCTGTTCCTTGTATATTCATATTCAGATGCCTACCTCATCTGAAAGAAAACGAGGCTTCATATAGTACCAATATACATAATCATCGATATAACTCAAATATTCCTCATGACATCCACATAGCACATCCGAGATTGCTGAGAACTAGAGATGCTGTATCTCATCAGGCACCAAATTTTTTTAATGCGCTTTTAGAATGGGTCAGAAAACAAAATCATACCTCTATTAGTCGATAGTTAAAAAAAAAATATTCTCGGCATTCCACTATACAAGGCTTTTGACAAACTTGATCACGGGATTCTGATCAATAAACTAAAAGCATTTGGCTTATCTCTCACATTGATTAACATATTCAAATAATATCTCGATAACCGTAAACAATATGTCCAGTTGAATGGCTTCAAGTCTGTCGAATATCTTGGAACATCTGGCGTACCACAAGGCTCCAACTTGGAGCCTTTACTTCTCAATGTTTTCATCGCGGACTCAACAAGAACATCAATGACGTCCACCATCACCTACAGACGGAAAAACCGGATATTCTGGCTCTAACAGAAACACAAGTAAACTCGTCCACCAACAAGGTCCATATGCTTTGTCCTGGTTACGAACTCCATTCTCGATTCAGGTTCAAAGGTGGAGTTTGCCTTCACGCCAAGGCTAACCTTTCATGCCAGCGTGAAGAGAGTTTGGAACCGAAAGACTTTGATGTGATGTGGTTCAAGCTATCTGATACCAAACTGACTAAGTTCCTCTGCTGCCTTTATCTATCACCTAATGAACCTTCATATAACGACCACTTTGAGTTTTTATCACTCAAACTGGACTACATTCAGGAGAACCATCCAACAGCTGAAACCATAATCATGGGAGATTTTAATGTACATAACGCTGCCTGGCTCAAATTCTCTAATAAAACAGATGATGCAGGTCGTCAAGCCGAGGCCTTCGCCATCACTCATGGTCTAGAACAACTGTTCGAGCTACCAACCCGCATCCCTGATGTCAACAACCAGTCTGCCAATACACTAGATCTTTTCCTCACCACCAATCCTGACCCGTATAGAATAGAAGTTTGTGCCCCACTTGGAAACTCTGACCACACCCTCATCTCCACAACATGCTCTTTCCATTTACCATCGAGCTGCACAATACCACCCCGTCTCATGTGGCATTACAATTCGGCCGACTGGGAAGGTCTTCGTATGTTTTTCTCAGCGTTTCCATGGAAGAGAGTTTGTTTCTCTTCAGTAGATCCAACACGATGTGCTGAGACAATTTCTGAAATCATCATGTAGGGAATGCAAACTTACATACCGAATACCGAAAGAAGAACATCATCCGATAAGACCTGGTTTAACAGAAACTGCTCTAGAGCTGTGGCTTCCAAACAGGCAGCATACCATCGATGGCTAAAAAATCCGGGCCCTGAGACCAGAGCAGCATATGTCGAGGCTAGAGGCATATGTAAAGAGACAATAGAATGCTCAAAGATGCCCACAAAGCCAATATAAGATCAAAACTTGCTGAATGTCCTAACGGATCCCGTTCATTTTGGTCTTTCGCCAAAGCTGTGGGAAGAAATTTCACTTCCAGCTCATTTCCTCCCCTAACCAAAGAAGATGGAACACTAGCAACGACTGCCCAGGTAAAAGCCAATATCTTTGCGCACCTATTTGCTGGAAATTCCACTCTAGATTCATCGGGAAAACAACCCCCGAACATTACACCTATTGACAGTCACATGCCCGAGATCACCTTTCGCCAACGTACTATCAGAAAGATTTTGCTGGGTCTCAACACCAACAAAGCCTGTGGATCTGACGGAATCCCGCCGATTGTTCTCAAGAAATGTGCCCCCGAACTAACACCTGTTCTTTGCAAGTTGTTCAACCACTCTTACAAATTGGGGTATTTCCGTCCAATTGGAAAATTGCAAGAGTACAGCCAGTCCCTAAAAAAGGCAAAAAGGCCCTACCTAGCAACTACAGACCTATCGCACTGCTATCTATTATTTCAAAGGTCATGGAAAAAGCCATCAACATCGAGCTCATGAAATATCTGGAAGACTCAGGAATTGTCAACGATAGGCAATATGGCTTCCGCCATCAGAGATCAACTGGTGACCTGCTCGCTTACGTCTCACATATATGGCAGCTATCTATTGAAAAGTATGGAGAAACTTTAGCTGTGGCATTAGATATCTCCAAGGCGTTCGATCGAGTTTGGCACCAGGGACTCCTCGCCAAGCTTCCGTCTTATGGCTTGCCCCTCAGCTGTGTTCTCTGCTTGCTAGTTTTCTCTCAAACAGGTTCTCCATGTAGTGGTCGATGGAGTTTCATCTGACACTCTACTCATAAATGCTGGTGTTCCGCAAGGATCCATTCTCGCACCAACACTATTTCTACTTCACATCAACGACCTGTTGAAAGCAACTTCATGTCCAGTACACAGCTTTGCCGATGATAGTACCCTCCATACCTCTTTCTCTTCCAGGGCCCCTATATCAGCCCGTGAAACCAGAAATGAACGAGGAAGAAATGTTAATAATATAAATATGGACTTGGCAACAATTCTCGAATGGGGATCTAATAACTTGGTAGAATTCAATGCAAACAAAACACAAGCATGTCTTTTCTCTAGAAAAGCCGATCTCACTGTGCCTAACATAACTTTGTCAGGAGTAACCATACCACTGAAGCCATCCATATCGATGCTTGGTATTACTATCAGCAATAACCTTTCCTGGGAAAATCACGTGAGGTCCATTGCCAAAAGTGCATCCCAAAACTTGGTTTTCTGTTTCGTGCCAAGAGCTATTTCACCCCCAGTCAGCTGCTTATGATCTATAAGGCACAGATCCGACCTGTCCTGGAATACTGTTCCCATATTTGGAGTGCGGCACCTAAACATATCCTGAGGCTATTGGATTCTGTCCAAAAAAGGGCAATTCGTCTCGTCGGTGATGCCTCGCTTACAAACTCGCTCACTTGTCTGGAACACCGTAGAAAAGTTGGCGATTTGTCTCTATTTTATAGATATTTTCATGGGCGATGCTCTTCTGAAATATCAACAATCGTTCCTGCTTTGGCAGTCTCTTCGAGATTAACCCGTCAAGTTCAGTCATCACACCCCTTCGTGGTCACTTTGGAAACCTGCAGAACATCACTTTCCAAAGACTCGTTCATCCAACGAACAGCGAGGCTTTGGAACTCATTGCCTAGGGAGGTGTTCCCCGAGGCATACAACCTTCAGAAATTTAAAAAGAACACCAACTCCTACCTTCTTTCCCTAGGTTCCCACGATGTTCTCTGAACATTACAGGATATCCCTTTTCGTGGGAACCAGAACATTAAAAAAAAAAAAAAAAAAATCAAAGCCATTGGTAATGTCATCGATGTGAACTTCCTGCTATATGCAGACGACCTAAAATTGTATGGTTGCCTGAATCACATTGACCTGAGTCGAGTGGTTGAATGGTATCAAAATAACAGATCAGAACTGAATCCTATCAAATGTAATGTCATGTCTTTCACACTAAGAAGACAATACTTCTCCATTCTGGTGTTGTACAAGGTTGTAAATAATGCTATTGACTGTCCAGATTTGTTGGAGAAATTAAATTTTAATATAACGAGATTATCTTCCAGAAAATGTAACACATTCTACTTCTACCAACATATACAAAAACTCGCCTTTGTATGAAATAAAATATAATATATATTTATTTGTACTTGCAACAGCAGCCATCTAGGTGATGGATGTACACATCAGTCATATTTTATCAAATCTAGGTTAACAATATCGTCAATAAAATACATAAATACAATATATAAGCAATACATTGAATACAATATATATATATATATATATATATATATATACAGTGCTCGGCTAAAGTCCGTTCCCCCCTACTAATTTTTGAATCACCTGGTATATCGCAACAAAATTCGGAGGGCTTAAATAGGAGATAGAAACCTACTTTTTCATGAAAAAATCACAGCTAAAAGTTTTAAAATGGCGGCTGAGCACCACCTTCAATGAAAAAAATTAATATAACACCCCGTATATTATTCCATTTTCGAAATCTGCTCATAATTCTCAACAGTTTTCTCGAGTACACTTTACTCCTGAATTCAATTGTTTTCGAAATATTAACGTTTGAAAAGTGACATTCCGGTTTAAAATGAAGTATGGATTTTGGTCACTTCCGGTAAAACATTTTGCTAACTAAACGATTTGTAGTTGAATCTCTTAATGAATTCGACTAATAAGAGGCGTAGAGAGAGTTTATTAAGGATAAACAGTACCGCTTACCGAAAAATCTCGAAGCCTACGAATGTGTTCTGTAAATTCACCATCAAAACAAATTAGTTACCTAAAAAATTACAATTTATTTTTGAAAACACTTTTACTTAACCCCAACAATTATTTCATCAAGTGTTCAATGTGGCCCTCTCCTGAATCTTGACAATAAAGTGCCCTATTATAAATAGCTTCTCTCACGTTGATGAAAGTCTGTTCATCTATTTCTACACATGTATCTATTATTCTGCGTTCCAACTCTTCTATTGTTTGGCATTCAGTGGCGTAGATTTTTGACTTCAGATACCCCCAAAGGAAAGATTCTAGAGGTGTAATATCCGGAGATCTTGGTGGCCATTCTGTACTTCCCCTGCGACCTATCCATCGCCCTGGAAAGTTTGTATCGAGGAACTCTCTAGCCATGCCATCGGAATGGGGAGGTACCCCATCCTGCTGAAATATGATTTCACGATTTTCAAACTCTTCCTGATTGTTTAATACAATTTGTCTTATTCGAGGTTCAATTTCAGTATCTAAAAGATTTCTGTAAAGAACTCCTGTGAGATTGCCTCTGATGAAAATCGGTCCAACAACGCGATTGCCCAAAATCCCCGCCCAAACATTCACCTTTTTAAGAAACTGGGTATGTCCCTCTCTAAAAATATGCGAATTAGTATAACTCCAGTATCGTACATTCTGTTTGTTGACTTTTCCATTATGAAAAAACGTGCATTCGTCTGCGAAACATACACGTTTTAAGAAGCCCCGTTCTCTTTCAATTGTTCTTGTTAACCACTCACAAAATCAACCCTCCGGTCTAGATCATCATCCGTGAGAGCATGCAGGATTTTCATTTTATAGGGATTAAACTTTTCTTTTTTTAGGACTCTTTGGACTCTTCTTGAACTTACTCCACATGAGAGATAAGTGCCATGTGAAGTGGAATGAATAGAAAAATCGAATTTAAACGGTTTTCTTCACATAAAGGATTCAATATAAAATTGAACCAGAGAAAGGTAGATCTCAGGTGAAAAACAACTACTTTCCTGGCAAATACCACGCAGAATGTTGAATGATATTGACCTGAAAATCCATGCATACTTCCATATGATATCAATGGACATTGAATGCAAATGTTTGTTTCTGATAAGCTCGATTATGTTTAATTTATGTCGTGTTCACCTAACAATCCGCATACCGGTTTCAGGCTTCTTGGCCCTCATCAGTACGGAATAGTCAACCAGCCAAAGGTCAAAAGAACTCTGGCTGAAGTGAGACACAACGTAAACAAACCATCATCGATTTTGTAACACCTATAGGTACGCCGGAAAAGATAAACTTTAACTGGCGGTACCTAGTGACAGAAAGAAACACTCCGAAAATCTCCCACCTCGATAGGTTTCTAAATAAAAGATTCCTTCTCAGTAGGAGTGGCAAGCCCGTCTAGCATATAGTGAGAGATAAGTGCCATGTGAAGTGGCGTACCTATAGGTGTTACAAGATCGATGATGGTTTGTTTACGTTGTGTCTCACTTCAGCCAGAGTTCTTTTGACCTTTGGCTGGTTGACTACTCCGTACTGATGAGGGCCAAGAAGCCTGAAACCGGTATGCGGATTGTTAGGTGAACACGACATAAATTAAACATAATCGAGCTTATCAGAAAGAAACATTTGCATTCAATGTCCATTGATATTATATGGAAGTATGCATGGATTTTCAGGTGAATATCATTCAACGTTCTGCGTGGTATTTGCCAGGAAAGTAGTTGTTTTCACCTGAGATCTACCTTTCTCTGGTTCAATTTTATATTGAATCCTTTATGTAAGAAAACCGTTTAAATTCGATTTTTCTATTCATTCCACTTCACATGGCACTTATCTCTCACTATATGCTAGACGGGCTTGCCACTCCTACTGAGAAGGAATCTTTCATTTAGAAACCTATCGAGGTGGGAGATTTTCGGAGTGTTTCTTTCTGTCACTAGGTACCGCCAGTTAAAGTTTATCTTTTCCGGCGTACCTATAGGTGTTACAAGATCGATGATGGTTTGTTTACGTTGTGTCTCACTTCAGCCAGAGTTCTTTTGACCTTTGGCTGGTTGACTACTCCGTACTGATGAGGGCCAAGAAGCCTGAAACCGGTATGCGGATTGTTAGGTGAACACGACATAAATTAAACATAATCGAGCTTATCAGAAAGAAACATTTGCATTCAATGTCCATTGATATTATATGGAAGAATGCATGGATTTTCAGGTGAATATCATTCAACGTTCTGCGTGGTATTTGCCAGGAAAGTAGTTGTTTTTCACCTGAGATCTACCTTTCTCTGGTTCAATTTTATATTGAATCCTTTATGTGAAGAAAACCGTTTAAATTCGATTTTTCTATTTACTCCACATGATTCAGCAACTGCATACGTCGACTGAGTCGGATTGATTACCATTTCAGCAACCATTTCTACTTTTTTTCCTAATTTTGGAGCATCTTTCAGCGTACCAGCTTATTTGAAAGTTTGCGCAAATATGACCACGAAATAGGATTCTCGGGAAGTCTATCATCAAACATACGGACTGCTAGATGATAATTTCTTCCAGCTT
This sequence comes from Gonioctena quinquepunctata, assembly GCA_018342105.1. Taxonomy (NCBI): domain Eukaryota; kingdom Metazoa; phylum Arthropoda; class Insecta; order Coleoptera; family Chrysomelidae; genus Gonioctena; species Gonioctena quinquepunctata. Next base: position 171,110 of record JAFIRS010001913.1, on the reverse strand, counting down.
CTCCGAATATCAAAACTGCTTCAAATTTATCGTCTAAACTACGAGCCATGATCACACTTTTCATAAAAGGATTTAAGCGCTCAACGGACTATTTGACAGTTAGCAGTTCAGTTTTAGAGTAAACAAGATGTTACCGCGACAACGATTTTTTCCAATGCAAACTTGATTGAAAGTAACATTAATGTTTTTGGTTGGGTTTGAAATGACCAAAATGGCACTTTTCAAACGTTAGTATTTCGAAAACAATTGAATTTAGGAGTAAAGTGTATTCGAGAAAACTGTTGAGAATTATGAGCAGATTTCGAGAATGAAATAATATACGGGGAGTTCTGTTTAAAAAAATTATTGAAAAAGGCGCTCAGCCGCCATTTTGAAACTTTTAGCTGTGATTTTCTCATGAAAAAGTAGGTTTTTATCTCTTATTTAAGGCCTTCAAGTTTCGTTGCGATATACCAGGTGGTTCAAAAATTAGTAGGGGGGGAACGCATATATATATATATATATATATATATATATATATATATATATACAATAAGTCAATCTAAATATATCAACCTGATGTATCATTGATGAATTCTTTCACAGAATAATATGCTTTTCTACATTTTTCATTTCTCCTGATACCGTTCAATGTCCATGTTTTGTATGCATACAGGAAGTTCATTAAATGATTTGATTCCCGCATATCTTGGGCTTTTCTCAAATTTTGCTAATCTGTGGTGGGTTATGCTTAGTACTCCACCATTTCTTGTTGGGTATTGGTGGAAAAATGAATTTCTTTTGAATGTATGCAAGTTCTCTTCCATGTAGATCAGTATTTTGTATATATAATGACAGGGAAAAGTCAATATTTTGTTCTGAAGGAATATGAATTTACAACTCTTTTCGAATTTGATATCGAATATGAGCCTCAGAATACACTGCTGGCTAACAAAAATTATTTCCCAATTAGCGCAATATCCCCATAGTGTGACGTTGTAGGAAATATGACAATACACCAAAGAATAATACATATTCATAAGTGTTTTCCTATCCAAAGTTTTCTTTAATCTTAGGATTGCAAAAATTCCAGAATTGAATATTTTTAAAGGGTGCTGTAGATGATTTACCCACGTTATATTTTGATCTAGATAGAGCCCTAGGAATTTAGTTGCCTCAGAATTTTGATGTTCAGTTAAAGTCATACGTGGACCAGTAGTCTTGAATTTGAATTGGAGGTACACTGTTTCCTGCGTATTTAGTATCAAATTATTACTATTACACCAGTTTTCAAAAGACTTTCTAACGCTACTTATTGAATTTTGCAAGTCCTCGACGGTCTGTGCTGATACTACTACTGAAGTATCATCTGCAAACATAGTTATCGATCCATTAGTTACATAGTCTGGCATGACATTAACAAAAAGTATGAAAAGCAGTGGTCCCAGTACCGACCCTTGTGGAACACCATTATCCAGAGAGTAGATTTCAGAACACTCATTGCTAATTTGTACGTAGGCCTGTCTATGAGTGAGGTATGATTCTAAGAGATCAAGAAATTATCATAAGATGTGTAGTACATACAGTGTGTCCGTAAAGTATAGAACAAATTCATTTTTAGCTAAACAGGTCATTTTAAGAAATAATCCTGAAACACGTCGATTTTTGATGTTAATTTACCGTATTTTAAAATAATGATCTAATATACAGGGTGAATTACGTTCGAGTAATGACGTCACCGTCATTTTTTTTGAATGGAACACCCCCATTTTGTCTCAATTTTCGGATTACTCTAGCTGAGCTGATTCCAAAAATGTATCACATGTTGATTCCAATTGGTACAGGGTGGACAAAAATACAATAGTTTTGTGTGTGCTCATAAAGTAACGCGTAACATTCTTCATTAGGTAAATTAACAATATTATCAAAAATACTTATTGTCTAGCGGACAGAATATGCTGGAATACATGACTTTATAAATGTTCGAACTGCAGCCCTTGCTGTATTTGACAGTAACCCAAACGGTGTACAAATTCTTGTTGAACCTTGTGTATGGTTTCTTGCGTAATATTGTTTATTTCTGTTCGAATTTTCTCTTGTACATCTGCAATATTTGCTGGTTTCGTTTTATAAATAACATTCTCCAGATGGCCCCACATAAAATAATCCAAAGGATTCAAATCTGGTGACCTCGCTGGCCATTCAGTGGGTCCACGTCTACCAATCCACCTGTTCGAAAAAATTTCATCTAGGTACCTTCTAACATCTACAGTATAATGTGGAGGTGCACCATCCTGTTGAAACCATAAACTTTCATCAAAACCTCCAGGATTACGTCTGCTGGGAAACAAATTACGTAAAGTAGGTACGAGATACCCCCTTAAAAACTCAAGGTACGTTGCCCCGTTTAAATTACCTTCGAAAAAGTAGGGTCCGATGATTCGATTTCGTACAATTCCAGCCCATACATTTACCTTTTGAGGGTATTGTGTATGATGCTCACGCATCCAGTGGGGGTTTTCTTTTGCCCAGTATCTACAATTCTGACGGTTAACCTCACCATTTAACATGAAAGTGGACTCATCAGAAAAAATAATGTTTTGTATCAAGAGAGGGTCTCGGTGACATTTATCCATCATTTCTTCGCAAAATTGGAGTCTTCTATCGGGATCATCTTCGTTCAATTCTTGCAAAAGTTTGATTTTATAAGGATGACATTTTTCAAGCTTCAATAATTTGTGTACCGTTGTTTTGCTAACAGCGATATAGCGACTAACTTCACGAACAGAAGTGTGCGCATCTTCTTCAAAACTCAGTAAAACATCTAATGCTGTATCAGCATTTGCAGGGGGACGACCTGATTTGCGTACATTTTCAACATTACCAATTTCTCGAAATTTCGTTTCAATCTTACTGACTGTCGAACGCGTTATAGGTCTTTCTGGATATTTATCATTAAACAAATTGCACACTTCCATCTGACTTCGCGATCTGTCTCCATACCCAATCATCATAAGTATTTCAATTCTTTGTTTTACACTTAACTCCATTTCTACTTCCAATTAAATCTAAGCAATCATTCGAATATTCACGAATACCAAAAATATTGTAGTACTAAACTGTCACTGAACATCAATAAATTACTAAACAAATTATGACATTTCCCAAAAAAGTAGACGACTATGTTTTTTATAAAAAGATAAGAAATATTTTTTGTCATATTCTGTCTGCTAGACCACAAGTACCAAACATGTTTGGAAACAGCTCATTTTTATTACTCTAAACATGTAGCAAACTACGGGGTGTTACATTTGAACCAATTGCCGCTAGACAATAAGTATTTTTGATAATATTGTTAATTTGTCTAATAAAGAATGTTACGCGTTACTTTATGAGCACACACAAAACTATTGTATTTTTGTCCACCCTGTACCAATTGGAATCAACATGTGATACATTTTTGGAATCAGCTCAGCTAGAGTAATCCGAAAATTGAGACAAAATGGGGGTGTTCCATTCAAAAAAAATGACGGTGACGTCATTACTCGAACGTAATTCACCCTGTATATTAGATTATTATTTTAAAATACGGTAAATCAACATCAAAAATCGACATGTTTCAGGATTATTTCTTAAAATGACCTGTTTACCTAAAAATGAATTTGTTCCATACTTTACGGACATACTGTATAACTCAGTGGCTATGAACCTTGACCTATTTGACTTTGGAATAACGCATATCAAAGCATTTTCTTCAGTTTCTGTGGATAACTATATAGCAAGGATATATTAGATTTATCTATTCTCTTTTTGTCACATTGCTTTGCTTATATTTTTTTATGATTATTGTAATGTTTTTTTTTCTGTATGTAATATTTGTACTTTCTGTCTGTAGTATGTAATATTTTCTATTTTCAGAACTCTTTTCCTGGAAAGACATCTGAAAACAGAAACAAGAATGAATAGGAAATGTGATAAAAAAACATTTTGCATCTGAGAGCAATGCATCTCTCAGATTTCCACATCAGGAAGGGTTTTGCAAATTTTTTATTAGATTTTCAATTTTTCATATGAAGTGAGGATAAAGTCTAAAGAAGGTACATATTGAATTATTATTTCGAATTATTTGAACAAATTTTCGTTTCGAATTTTCCTTAAATAGTATTGAGACACTATTTGAGGGAAATTCACCGCTCCACTTTACAGCAATTAAACACATGCGAGTCGCCTGAGGAATAAAAATCCGCATTTCACATCTCGCTGAATTCAACACAAACTGCTGTTGAATGAAACTCCAACAAAGAACAGCGGAAACCACTCTGAAAAGAATCCTTTTGACGTTCATCAGTATTGAAACGCACTGACGTCATTCACTTGAAAGGATCCGTCCAAGTTGGATAAGTGTGAACAGACAATTCGATGCTTGGATGGAGTTTCTTCAGATAGTAACAGGTGTGGCCAGATTGCCATACATTTTTCCGTTTCAGTGCCACTTGCTGCTAGGTGAATTTTTTGAATTGAGAATGATTCATGAAATACGAGGGTAGTTCAAAAAATAGCTGACCAGACGTATAGATGGCGGTTGTTGCTCGAAAAAATTGACTGTGGTAGAAAGTACACCAATCTTCTAAAGCTTAAGTTTGATGGCGCTACGTTTTGTAAAGTATTTGTTTGGCATCCATACATAAGAAATTCATGAAAATAACATTTTTTATTGATCTTGAAAAGTACAGGGTGTTACAAAATACAATACAAATATTTTAAGAGCATAGTCCTGAAGTCAAAATAAAACTTTTTTCCCGTAAACATGTGTCCTAAAATTCACCTCTTCCAAGCTACAGACATCGCAAGTTGCGCGAAAAAAATTTTGAATTGTGGATACAATCATGCATCAAATGTTCAGAAAATTTACAGGCCCTTTGACGCTATATTCATTTCTTGCTTCATACATGAGGTAAGGTAAACGCACCAGTTATTGACACTGCTCCAGTAATTGACATTTGTTGAAGTTTTTTTCAAAAATAAGGCCATTGAAGTGAAGTGGAGCAATTTCCATAGATAATCTGTAAGATTGGAACATCTGGCAACCTTGTAGCTATTGGGCGGGAAATTGGGTGCTTCCATAGTTTGTTTATTCGTGATGAAAGTTCAACGTGTCTGATTTTCGAAATGATTTTAAGTACATTGTTAAGGTAGGTCCATTCAAATTTTGTTTTTTTCATTTTCGGTGTAAATGTTTATCGAATTTCAACTATTTGTTAGTATTCAGTAGACTGTAAAGTTGATTTTGTGTATAATATTCAATCACAATAAATCACCTGACCCCACTTTTTCTGGAATGTCAATGACTGGATCAAGGAATGCATATGTGTACCAGTCATTGACATTGGGTGTCAATGACTGGTACATTGATAAATATTGAAAAGTGAATGCCAAAAAGCACAAGAAGACATACATAAGCTCTCCTAGAAATATGGGCTCGAACAAATTTCTGGTTCCAGTCTTTTACAGGGGGTGTCAATTATTGGAACATAGAGTGTCAATTACTGGAACATCAATTGTTACAGATTGGGCCAAGGAAGAAGTATAGTCAGGATCAGATGAATGCAGCTTCAGAAGCTGTAGCAAGAGGAATACCTGTAGCTACAGCTGCGAAAATTCCCTCTGTTCCTAGAGTAACACTGATGTATAAATCGTCAGGTAGGCTACCTACGGAGTGTAGAATGGGGCCGAGTACCGTTCTTACCACCAACGAAGAGGACCTTTTAGAGAAGTGGATCCTTTCACTGGCTAAGGTACACCACCCAGTCAATAAGGAGCAGCTACTGGACAGTGTGAGTCTGATAGTTCAGGAATCCAAAAGACCAAACCCATTTGCCAACTCTCGTCCTGGTCGAAAATGGTACGATTCCTTCATGAAACGTCATCCAAATCTGAGTGAGAGGGTCGCCCAAAATTTAACGCCCGCTCGCGAAAACGTTTCTGAATCGCAACTTCGACAATGGTTTCGAGAAATAAAGGAATATTTGATATCCAAAAACATATTTGCGATAACAAACGATTCCACACGAGTTTTTAATTGTGATGAGAGCGCTTTTTTTCTTCAGCCAAAGGGCGACAAAGTGCTGACAAAAAAAGGTAATAAAAGTGTGTATAATGCAGGAACAAATGACGAAAAAGAGAATCTTACCGTTTTGGTAACTGCTAATGCGGCTGGAGAATTAGGTCCTCCTATGATTATTTTCAAATATGAAAGGATTCCGGGTCATATAGCCCTTAGTGTTAATACAAGTTGGGGCATAGGACGGTCCGAAAGTGGTTGGATGTGTGGCTCCACATTCTATGAATATATATTTGAAGCCTAGCTCTTTCAAAATGTGTTTCGATTTTTATTTTTATTGTTTTTCTTTGTAAGAAGTTCATTTCCAATTACTGATTTGAATAAATGTTCTTTTTTTGCGTGTCAATCATTGGTGTGTCAATAACTGGTACATAGAAAAAATCTGGGTGTCAATAACTGGTGCATCAAACATATATTGTTGTTAAATTTTTACAAATAACAAATATGTTTTATTCAATGAATCTATTTTGGTATAGTGATTGTCAAAGTACAAACTACAGGAAAAAATATATAAACTAAATCTGAGGGTCATAATTGTGACCCATGGAATTGTTTTAATGCAATTTATTTCCTAAAAGTGTCAATAACTGTTGCGTTTACCTTAACTCTAATTCAAGGGGGTGAATGAGGGTTGCCCACAGTTTTTATGGACAACATTTTCTATTTCCACCAAATAAAATCAAATTAAAACATCACCATTGAGTTGGCCATGACAAAACGTGAAATTTTGACCTCCAACATATTTTTTAATCAGCTAAGCGTTTTCGAGAAAATCTCTGGTGAATGAAAATGGAGTATGTATTATTAAAGTAACGAACTGAAATACTTAGTGGGCTATGACCTTTTACTTTGTTTCTCCTTTTTAAGTCTAGTCAACAAATGCTTTTTAACCGACGAAACCAAAAAGGAGGAGGTTCTCTAGTCGACCCATATATTATTTTTTCCATCATTTTTTTTTATGTATGATCACGCATAACTCTCTACTGAGGCGTCCGATTCCGATAATTCTTTTTTCAGTGGATAGGGTGTACTTCGAAATTGGTCTCATTTGGATCTGAAAGATGAAATCCACCCCTAAGGGTAGCAACATGCCCTGAATTCTGGTCCGTTAACCGATTCTATCAGGCATAACTTTGTACTGGGTTCTTGATTTGGATGATTATTTTTTTAATAGATAGGGTATACCTTATATTTAGATTTCGAATGGAATTATATACCCTTACGGGTAGAAAAATAGGGGATAATTGATTTTTCACTTATGAACATTGGCACACACATACGTAGTTGACAATGACAGATCGCTACTGACATTATTTCTGTTCTTCATCCGTTAAAACCATTATATTCTATGAGAGGATGGAATGATATACAAAGTAATGAAATAAACTAACCAGAACAACAAAAACAATTTATATTACAACAAATAGTAAAAGTAGATAATCATATTATTTAACTGGTAATAGTTGAAGTAAGGTGGGTGAGTAAGTATTTTGGAAGTAATCAAAAAACAAATAGGTAGTAATTAGTATATTTTAGCCATTAAAAATTTAAAAATAAAAACTTTTTAACAAAAAATTAAACCGACGAAATACGGAACTGAGAAGTAAAAAATAAAATAAACCTTCTTAGTCTCAGTAACTAAGCTCCTCAACTAAGTAAGTAACTTATTTTGAGTCGGCGCCAAACAAACAATCAACGAACATCATTAAATTACTTCAAAAAAATTATCAGAATGTCACCGCGCAACTCGATGCCATCATTTTACGCCTTACCTAATTCATTTGCTTGTTTGTTTGGCGCCGACTCAAAATTTGTCACTTACATTAGTTGAGGAGTTTAGTTACTGAGACTAAGGAGGTTTATTTTATTCTTTTACTTTTCAGTTCCATATTTCGTCGGTTTAATTTTTTGCCAAAAAGTTTTTATTTGGTCAACTTTTTTCAGCAGTCTTGGAATATAAACAAAGTGTTATTCGAGGCGAAATAGCATGTGGATGATTTTTGAAAAAAATAGAGTTCTGCTCCCATAAATTGCAAAAGTAATAAACAATTTACTGAAAAAGGGGGTTTGGTTTTTTGCAAATATCTCAAAAACTAATGGAGATTTTTGAAATCTAAAAAAAGATTCAAAAGAGGAGGAAGTTTCCTGAAAAAAAGTGTCAACTTTCGGAACTGTAGGACCAATATTTATAATTTTCCCACAGAGGTGAAAATACGGCCGAAAACATATTAAATATGAAAATTAGGAAATTAAAAAATTCAGGCACTCACTGGAGAGATGAATGAACAATAATCCTCAGACAAAAAAAATTATCGTGATTTTTCAATTAGTTATGCAATAGTTAATTAACAATTTTTTGCTGCTGAACATGAACATTGCAAGTGTGATAATTGTTGAACTGTAAATCTGAGATTGTTTTCCTTCCTTGGAGCTATTCTTGAAAGACTCCAGAATAGATCCCCGTTGAAAAAATTACAAAATTTAGATTTTTCAGTTTTTCATTAACAATTTACGTAGTTGCAAAATTATAAACTTTAATTATTCATTGATTTTTTTTTATATTTTCAATTATCCGTTTTTTTATTAGTGGAAGCTACATGGAAATGAGTTTTTTAAATTATTATCTTCTATTGTTTGAGAAATTCTTATAAACAAATGCGTTGTTTTTTCTTATTCTGCGTAATGTAACAAAAACAACCATGAGTTGTTTTTTGGGATTTTTTTAAATATTTTTTATCGAATTTTATAATTACTTTTCTCCGTAACTCCATCATTCCCCCCTGTATTTCATCCTTCAAATTATTATAATTTATAAACTAATGGAGATACGACTCATTTATTATCCATTAATTGAAGAACAAATTCAGCTTGAAACTCAAGTTGTTACCAAATTATTCATTTAATTTATTGGAATTGTTTATGAAAAATATTTTTAAAATTATTTTTTTTAGCTTTAATTTTTAAATATCTTATGAACTATTACAAATATGACAACATCACTTCAGTAACTTGTCATTTAACGTTCATTAATAAACAATTTGAGCACTATTATTTTTTGAAAAATTTACTAATATCTGGAAAAATATTTCGAGTTTAATGTTTCTGGCTCTGGTTACGATTGAAGATGATATTGACGAATTAGACAATGTTGTTGAACGAAATAGTTCACAAGATGGAAATGAAGACGATGATGCCTGTACTGATTATGTACTATTTGTTCAAGAACTTGCGGAAACTTTGCTGGGGATCGAAGAAAACAACGGGAACGTTGCAATACAAGAAGAAACTGAAGATTATGACCCACCATCAAAGAAACGTGCCAAAAAATCAACCTAATGTACAATAAAATGAAAAAAAACGTATTATTAATGTAAACAGCTATTCATAAATGAATTTCGTTGAATTAACACAATGTCAAGATCATTTTTCGTTTATAAGATGCTTAGGCTAATAAACTTTGAAATTTGTTTTGTTAACATATTTTTATTCATAATTAAAAAAATAATAGAGTGAGACCTATATCTGAAAGCTCGAATTGTTCATTAATGAACGTTAAATGACAAGTTACTGAACTGATGTTGTCATATTTGTAATAGTAAATTAAAAAAAATTTTATGCTGATTCTGTTCTTTGATTAATGGACAATAAATAAGTCTCAAGTGATTTGATCGTATCTCCATTTGTTTATAAATTATAATAATTCAAAGGATGAAAAACCAGGTGAGAATGAGTAACAAGTGCGAAAAGTAAGTGCATATAATATTTTTCCTACGTTCATGCAAATATCAAAAAAAATTTATTTGGGTGGCACTAAGTGTGGGAAAATAAAAAGCGTAATTTGATAGCAAAATATATATAAAGAATATAAATAAAACAAAATAAGAATCCACAGCCCACTAAGTATTTTAGTTTGTTAATTCAATAATACCATTTACCAGCGATTTTCTCGAAAACGGTTAGCTGATTCATAATAAAATAACTAATAAAAAACCTTTTGAAAGGCAAGCTTTTATTAACGCCGTGTATTAAAACGTATAAAATAAGTTTAAGTCATCGCTGACAATGATTTTCTGTTGAATTATTTGGTTTCAAAAAGCTTGTCGCGTGAAGTGTTCATGAAAATAGGTACCTATTAATTTCAGTAGACAATGATTGGTTGGCAAGTAACAACTTGTCGAAGTATGCAATGAAAACCACGAATTTCTCACCAGTTTTATCAGACGATTCATCATAGAACAAATACTCTAGTTAGCATAGATGAAAAATAAAATACATGGAAAAATCGGTGCATTATATTAGGAATGACAAATACCCTGTTGGGAGTAAGCCTTTTATATCAGCATAATATATATTGGACTTGATGGAATTCAGACATTAATTACATTTTTGCGTGTGGATGTGACCTTGCAAGAGTCGTTAACTAAAGCACGGATGAAAACATAAAGTGATAAATATTATATATTCCAGTGCTCCTGTATTTCCTTTTTCAATTGCTGATGATTCATTACTCGGTAATTAGGAAATCATTTTCTGCCATACTCAATTTTCTGAGCAATTTACAATTTATGAGTAAAATCCTGAAACGCATCCAGTTTTAATTCTAAAATGACATTTTTTAAGAATATTTTTTTAGCTCCCCCTTCAACCTCTTTGGAGTGACAGTAACCCCTTTAAAATTTCAAATAGAACAAAAGTGCGTGTGATGACACATTTCGAGTTTTCAATTCTCCATCCAGCAATTAAGGTTTTTTGAATTTTGTATATTCTCTATCAAAAAAATTAATTTGAACATTTTGAAATGTTTTTGAAATGTATACAATCTAATGTATCCTATACTATGCCTATATGCCAAGTATCTGTCAAATCTGCCATTTCTAATTGATTTTGGGTCCTACAGTGTGACCCATTTAAAATGGAACCACCCCTGTAGAATACGCATTTTTCAGTCAATCTCAAAAAAAATTTTTTTAACATTAAGCATCAGAAACTGTATCTTGACACAAATTTTCATAACTTTAGTTTCATTTCCAAGGCACTCTATGGTTTTTTTTCTTTGTCAACAACGGCAAAAGTTTATTGGGCGTGTTTTTTTTCCAAATTTGACTACACCACTGGATTTGTAGTCGTTATAAATGAAAACCATCAAAATTTCATAAAAAAATATTGGTTAACAACGAAGTTACAACTTTAATTTTGGAAACAGAGTATTTGATTATAATTTTTATTTAGATTGCAGACATATTTGAAATCTAGCAACACTGCCGATACAAAGAAGAGCACAAGTGAATTTGTAAAGCGGAAATCCGGAAGTCAATAGCTCATTCCGTTCAACAGTTATAACTACTGAAAGTATGGTAATCTGAGCGATTTGTGGTGTACTAAATCACAGCCTACTATTGATTTAGTACAATACCTATGCCCAATGTATTAGTTCAGATTTCCTCAAATTATTGATACCTTCTCTAAAAGCTTGTTTCAGTTGAGTTTTGCAGAATAAGAAAGGAACATTTTTTGTGCTGCTTTCTGTTTTATTATTGAATAAATAATTTTGATTCTTTAAAACTTGATTCGGTTCATTTCGTTTTTATCGGCTATTGAAAACTGCATAACTTGAAAATGAATTTATAATTTTCTGTTATTTTTGAATACACTCATAACCTAAACTTAAATAAATTATTTTAAGGGAATATTATTCACAAATCCAGTGGCGTAGTTATATTTTTATTACGAAATCGCTTCCACCAGAAATCGCTCACATTACCCTAACTGTAGAACGGAATGAGCTATTGACTTTGGATTTTCGCTGTACAAATTCACTGGTGTTCTACTTTGTATCGGCAGTGTTGCCAGATCTTAAATATGTCTATAATCTACATGAAAATTAATATCAAATACTTTGTTCCAAAATTTAAGTTGTTGTAACTTCGTTGTTAACCGATATTTTTTTATGAAATTCTCATGGTTTCCATTTATAACAACTACAAATCCAGTGGTGTAGTCAAATTCCGAAACAAAAATTGCCTAATAAACTTTTGCCGTTTTTGACGAAGAAAAAAAACCATTGAGTGCCTTGGAAATGGAACTATAATAATGAAAATTTGCGTCAAAATACAGTTTTCGTTGTTTGATTTAAAAAAAAATTTTTTGAGAATGACTGAAAAATGCGTATTTTACAGGGGTGGTTCCATTTTGAATGGGTCACACTGTATATATTCAATTTAAATGCCTCGTTCTTCCTGACACGCAGGTGGCAAAATACCCAAGAAAAATAAAAAAGTAAAAAGGGTTTCTTTTGATACAATATGATACAAAATGTTCAGCAGCGCCTCCATTATTGTCAAGAAGCAGCGGGCGCCCAGTTTAAATATTTGATGTGAAATGTTTCATTTTCTTTGTTTACTTAGTAACATCAAAAATGTAATATTTTTCAATAAAAAATGTAGAGAAAAACATGAAACTATATAGAGAATTGAAAACCCTTTCAAATGAGCTACCACACCACCATCGTTATGTTCAATTTTTTCAAAGAGGTTGCTGTCATTCCAAGATGGTTGAGGGATTTCACTCAAAAATTGTAAATTACGTAGAAAATGAATTCATTCGTTATTTATGGACTCCAATGTATAGTATTCCAAACTCGTTAGCTAGACAATGTTTTGCATCAAAGAGGTGAGTAGCTGATATCGAATGTGTTTTACAATTCACGAAACGATTCCTACGTTCCCATATTCGCTTCTTGAATGTTCTGTCTGTTTGGCCTATGTGAACTTGCACAAGTAAATTTATATTATCGAGATTTTATATTGATTAATTTTCCTGAATTAGGTATATATATAATATGTTTATTATTATTATTTTATGCAATATTGATGTTGTTTTAACGCAAGAAAGTAGTTTTTTTTCGAAAGTTCTCCAAAATAAATTATAGCTCAAAATTATGTTTACCATCTACTCAGTCTCAATATAGATGAAACCGAATACATAACTTTTTCACTGTTGGCACAGATCAACCACATATGCACAATCTTCGTATCCACAAAGAACTGTCCCCATCCTCATGCTGAATGCAGTTCTCCCATCATTGAGAAAACCAAAACTTCGAAATATCTGGGAGTAATATCGGCCCAGCACCTGAGATGGGAAGATCATACGAACCATGTCATCAAAAAAATCAGGGGACTCATTCATACATTTTATCATATTGAGGATATACTCACCAAGAAACTCCTCAGAACTATATATTTTTATAGTATCAGATATTCTATCGTCGCGTGGGGTGGAGCAAATAAATTAACTTAAAAGCAAAAAATAGAATAAACCTTTTTGGTCTTGATGATAATTGAGCTCCTAAACTGATGTGAGTAACAAATTTTGAGTCGGCGCCAAACAAACAATTATCGAAGATCATTATATTACTTTGAAGAATTAATCAAAACGCCCCTGTGCATCTCGCTGCCATCATTTTAGGCTTTAACCAATCCAATTGCTAGTTTGTTTGGCGCCGACTCAAAATTAGTTACCCACATTATTTTAGGAGCTCAATTATCATTGAGACTAAGGAGATTTATTTTATTTTTTGCTTTTCAGTTGATTTTTCCGTAGGTTTAATTTTTTGTTAAAAAGTTTTTAGTTTTCAATTTTTTGTGGCTGAAATCTACTAATTACTTTCTGCTTAATTTTTTATTACTTCCAAAATACTTACTTTCCTAGCATACTTCAACTATTAACTGTTAAAAAATATGATTATCTACTTTAACTATTTATTGTTATATAATATAAATTATTTTTGAAAGTTCCGGTGGGTTGATTTCATCACTTTGTATATAATTCCATCCTTTCATGGAATGTAATTATTGTGACGGATGTGGGAGGATCTGTCAACTACAACTACATATTGTGCCAATGATCACAAGTCAAAAAAACTCTTTAACAAAAAATTAAACCGATGAAATACGAAACTGAAAAGTAAAAAATAAAATAAACCTTCTTAGTCTCAATAACTAAGCTCCTAATTTTGAGTCGGCGCCAAACAAACAAACATATGAATCAGGTAAGGCGTAAAATGATGGCATCGAGTTGCGCGATGACATTCTGATAATTTTTCTGAAGTAATTTAATGATCTTCGTTGATTGTTTGTTTGGCGCCGACTCAAAATTATTTACTTACATTAGTTTAGGAGCTAAGTTATTGGGACTAAGGAGGTTTATTCTATTTTTTGCTTTTCAGTTCCGTATTACGTCGGTTTGATTTTTTGTTAAAAAGTTTTTTTTTTCAATTTTTTGTGGCTGAAATCTACTAATTACTAACTGCTTGTTTTTCGATTACCCACCTTACTTCAACTATTACCAGTTGAATAATATGATTATCTTTTTTTACTATTTGTTGTGATATAAATTATTTCTGTTGTTCTGGTCAGTTCATTTCATTACTCTGAATATCATTCCATCCTCTCATAGAATATATTGATTGTGATAATGACACTAGCGATCTGTTATTGTCAACTACATATGTGTGCCAATGTTCACAAGTGAAAAATCAATTATCCCCTATTTTCTATCCGTAAGGGTGGATAATTCCATTCGAAATTCAAATATGATCAACTATGAGGTATACCCTATCTGATAAAAGAAGAATCATCCAAAGAAGACCCAGTACAAATTATAGCTAAGAATCGGTTAACGGACCAGAATTCAGAGGGTGAGTGATCAATATCCTTCATTTTGCTACCCTTAGGGGTGGATTTCATCTCTTAAATTCAAATGAGACCAACTTTGAAGTACACTCTATCCAATGAAATAATCGGAATGGAACTGCTCTGTAAAAAGTTATGCGTGATCATACATAAGAAAACAAAAATATATACGCGTCGACTAGAGAACCTCCTCCTTTTTGATTCCGTCGGTTGAAAAAGATATACCTTTCTCCACAAATACATTATAAAATACAACAAAACTTTTCAGTATCAGAAATATCTTTGTTTTCAACGTCTTGGAGTGGACATTCAGAGAAAAAACAAATATGAACAATAGTAATGCACGGATCACCAGATTCACCAAATATAAATCAGTTACCATACCAATTTAAAAAAAAACTCACACCTAGAACATACCATCCCCATCAAATGACATGTGATTGTAAATCCATGAAATTCCTTTTTAACCGACGAAACCAAAAAGGAGGAGGTTCTCTAGCCGACGCGTATATTTTTTTTTTATATATGACCACTCATAACTTTTCACTGAGACGTCCGATTCTGATTATTGTTCTCTCAGTGGATAGGGTGTACTTCGAAGTTGGTCCCATTTGGATATAAAAGATGAAATTCACCCCTAAGGGTAGCAAAATGAAGGATATTGATCACTCACCCTCTGAATTCTGGTCCGTTAACCGATAGTACTGAAAGCTTTAGAAAATATATATATTGAAAAACTACTCCTGAGCAGACCCTATTATAGTTTGCAAGAATTTTACAATGACAACTTTCACTAAAAAAATGTGAACTGTCTTTTAATTTGTGATTTTATTGCTTTTATTGTATTGTATACTCGATCAGAGCGATGCTTATAAGTCGAAAAATTGACAAAAATGCTCAAATAACATTTTTTCATTTTTTATATCGATATTTTATTCATGTATTGACATTTATTTTATTAAATAATATGTATGTGTTTGTATATGTATATATACTAAATGTTAAAATAACAATTTTTATAGGTGTACATTTATTTTATTTTATTTTATTTATTTTACATGTTTGTGCGTATATAACCATAATTATTTTGTACTGTTCACCTTTTACTTTGTCAACAAAACTAGATTTTATCGACAATAAAGCATATTTTGATTTGATTTGATATCAGGCATAACTTTGTACTGGGTGCTTCGATTTGGATGTTTTTTTTTTTATTAGATAGGGTATACCTCATAGTTGATCATATTTGGATTTCGAATAGAATTATCGACCCTCACGGATAGAAAAATAGGGGATAATTGATTTTTCACTTGTGAACATTGGCACACATATGTAGTTGACAATGACAGATCGCTACTGTCATGATTTTTGTTCTCCTACATCCGTCACAATCATTATATTCTATGAGAGGATGATATACAAAGTGATGAAATTAACCAACCGGAACTTTCAAAAATAATTTATATTATATAACAATAAATAATTAAAGTAGATAATCATATTATTTAACTGGTAATAGTTGAAGTAAGGTGGCTAAGTATTTTGGATTCAATGAAAAAACAAGTAGGTAGTAATTGGTAGATTTCAGCCACAAAAGATTGAAAAGTAAAAACTTTTTAACAAAAAATCTAACCGACGAAATACGGAACTGAAAAGTAAAAAATAAAATGAACCTTCTTAGTCTCAATAACTAAGCTCCTAAACTAATGTAAGTGAGTCGGCGCCAAACGAACAATCAACGAAGATCATCAAATTACTTCAAAAAAATTATCAGAATGTCACCACGCAACTCGATGTCATCATTTTACTTCTTACCTAATTCGTTTGCTTGTTTGTTTGGCGCCGACTCAAAATTAGTTACTTACATTAGTTAAGGAGCTCAGTTATTGAAACTAAGAAGATTCATTCTATTTTTTACTTTTCAGTTCCGTATTTCGTCGGTTTAATTTTTTGTTAAAAAGTTTTTATTTTTCCACTGGCGGTCCTAAACAATAGGAATCCCCTCGACACTAGGAATTAACACTCCCGGATAACGACTGGTCATTAACTCATCTCCCATACTCTAACTCTCACTGCCCTCCGGTTCAAAGAAAAGGAAATAAGGATTTGTTATCCGATAATAGCCCACGAAATTTCAGTGATCCGAACAAACTGAGGGCTTTGAAATACCCTGTAATAAAATGTTTGAATTATCAATTTCAAACATAAAATATCAAAGAATAGTCAACGAGGTGGGTCTTCTGAAATAAAATTTACATGAGCGAAATGACGTACAATTACCGAGAAATTTTTGAATTCGACCAGATGCATATAATGAATGTCTGTGGAGATTTTACTCGTGTGCCCAAAAATCAGAGATAATCGATTTTCATGACAAACTCTTGTTATTCGTTTCTCATATTAGATTCGTTTTTCTATTTTCTCATTCTGCGCTGTCACGAAAATATCTTTCCATAACAGCATAAATTGTATTCTTGAAGCCTCAACAACGCCAGTGTATCAAGAATAGTAATACGATTCAAGGTTAGGCAAAGGTATTCGCACCACATTCAAGTTACAAAGGTCGCGTTTTTTTGTATTGAGTGATAAATAAAGCGTTTTACTGCCATTACGACTGGGTTAGATTTCGTGAATGTCACTGAGTGCGGTTTCAAGGCGGCTGTTAAAAGCATTGAAATGTGTTTTTCCAAACCACTAACATTCAGGCGTTATAAATGTTATAATGGAGTGTTATCGATCTGCATGCTTTCATAGGCCGTGAGTTTCGAGCACGCCGACTAATGGTTTCGTCCAAAGTGGTTAAAAATATTTTTTTCAGAAACAAGTTCCTTGGCTACGTTTTGAATAATGAACTAGCATGGAATAACTGAAACGCTTTCAAAAATACATTCCGATTTGTCTTTGACCATGACAGGGGCAATGTACACCGCCACGATAGCAGCTATGGAAGTCATCGTCAACATTAACCAATGAAATCTCTTTTTGTATTTCGTACCAATATTAACAAACAATATAAATTCACACAGTTTACATGAGGTCACTTCAAAGAATTATAACAGACTGGATATTTTGGAAGACTTGCATCGAGGAAGAACAAGCCAACAGTAATGTTTCTTTAAACATAAAAGAAATCTTGAACAGGTCTTTTATTCCTCTACAAAGACGTCTAAAAAGTAAGGTTAGAAAGTTACATCTGAACCTGTCAGTCTGCTTCGTTCTATTGTCACCTCAGAAACACAGAACCAAATAGATCAAATCTTCTTGTGCTTTTCTTCTGCATGGTTGAGTACAACCTTGGTGCTACCTATCGTGATAATTAAGAACTTTTATTCTATTTTAATTTTATCTCTTTCAACACAGGGTGAGTCAGAATAAAACCGACAAACTCCGCCTACAGATCCCTCATTTCGAGGTGAAAAGTTAATATCAAGGTATGCCCTAAAATGCATCCCCTCTGAGATACAGGGTGTCGAAAGTACGAAAAATATTAAGATTTAATTTGTTTTCTCCAAAATTCCTGAAGGAAAATATTTCAAACATGGGACACTAATCAAGGTTTATCAACGTGCTAATTTGAAGTTATAATTTATTTTCGTAAACCCATGGCGTTACGATGGTATGTGCTCATAAGTTCCTTCATATTTTCTTGGGACAAGTGAATGGACAAATGAACATTTGCCATCAGTTCGGCTCATCGATATACAACCTAAAAGTCGAACATTCCATGTGCCTAACAGTGGAGGTTTCTGAGATAATTGAGAAAAACTGAAGATATGTCCTCAGTAGAGTCATAATTTCCTATGTGCAATAATCGCATAATGCTAATTCCTTATCGGAAACCTCCTGAACATTTTTTAATGTTGGGAGAATCGGAAACATAGTACGGGTGAGTCAGAATGAGACCGATAACTCCATTTTTTCATTCATCATATTATTTGATCGAATCGATGTCGTGGATTCACTGATATGTTACCCTACTTTCTTGCATATGATTGTTTTGACAAATCAACTGACAATCAAACCCAATCTCAAATGCATAATACTCCACTTAGATAACAGTTAAAGTCTGTAATAATTTTTGCGTTTTTCTTCATCAAAAACATGTTGATTGGATATTTTCCTAGATAATTCAATCAGAAATGGCTTTG
This sequence comes from Gonioctena quinquepunctata, assembly GCA_018342105.1. Taxonomy (NCBI): domain Eukaryota; kingdom Metazoa; phylum Arthropoda; class Insecta; order Coleoptera; family Chrysomelidae; genus Gonioctena; species Gonioctena quinquepunctata. The sequence goes on along the minus strand of JAFIRS010001913.1, from coordinate 152,169 downwards.
ATAATGATACTCCAACATAAACTTCAACAAATTGAGAGTACTTATCTTCAGTTTGTCGCAAAACATATTTCAGACCTTAACTCTTATCTAAGTGTAGTATTATGAATTTGAGGTTGGGTTTGTTTGTCAGTTGACCTGTCAAAACATATATAGTGTTTTAGGACATTCAGATGTTCTCTCTTGAAATTTTTAACCGACGATACCAAAAAGGAGGAGATTCTCTAGTCGACGCGTATATATTTTTTTTTATGTATGATCACGCATAACTTTTTACTGAGACGTCTGATTCCAATAATTCTTCCTCCAGTGGATTGGCTATTTTTCGAAATTGGTCCCATTTGGATTTTAAAAATGAAATCCACCTCTAAGGGTAGAAAATGAAGGATATTGATCATTCACCCTTTGAATTCTGATCCGTTAACCGATTTCATCAGGCATAACTTCGATTTGGATGATTCTTCTTTATCAGATAGGGTATACTCCATAGTTGGTCTTATTTGGATTTCGTATGGAATTATCCACCCTTACGGGTAGAAAAATAGGGGACAATTGATTTTTCAAAAAATTAAACCGACGAAATACGGAACTGAAAAGTAAAAAATAAAATGAACCTTCTTAGTCTCAATAACTAAGGCTCCTAAACTAATGTAAGTAATTGATTTTGAGTCGGCGCCAAACGAACAATCAACGAAGATCATTAAATTATTTCAAAAAAATTATCTGAATGTCACCGCGCAACTCGATGCCATCATTTCACGCCTTATCTAATTCATTTGCTTGTTTGTTTGGCGCCGACTCAGAATTAGTTACATTAGTTTAGGAGCTTAGTTATTGAGACTAAGAAGGTTTATTTTAATTTTTACTTTTCAGTTCCGTATTTCGTCGGTTTAATTTGTTGTTAAAAAGTTTTTGTATTTCCATGACATGAGTGCATTTAGTGAAATATAAGTGCCATGTGAAGTGGAATGAATAGAAAAATCGAATTAAACGGTTTTCTTCACATAAAGGATTCAATATAAAATTGAACCAGAAAATGGCACTTATCTTTCACTATATGCTAGACGGGCTTGCCACTCCTACTGAGAAGGAATCTTTTATTTAGAAACCTATCGAGGTGGGAGATTTTCGGAGTGTTTCTTTCTGTCACTAGGTACCGCCAGTTGAAGTTTATCTTTTCCGGCGTACCTATAGGTGTTACAAGCTCGATGATGGTTTGTTTACGTTGTGTCTCACTTCAGCCAGAGTTCTTTGGACCTTTGGCTGGTTGACTACTCCGTACTGATGAGGGCCAAGAAGCCTGAAACCGGTATGCGGATTGTTAGGTGAACACGACATAAATTAAACATAATCGAGCTTATCAGAAAGAAACATTTGCATTCAATGTCCATTGATATTATATGGAAGTATGCATGGATTTTCAGGTGAATATCATTCAATGTTCTGCGTGGTATTTGCCAGGAAAGTAGTTGTTTTTCACCTGAGATCTACCATATTCTGGTTCAATTTTATATTGAATCCTTTATGTGAAGAAAACCGTTTAATTCGATTTTTCTATGAGTGCATTTGTTCGTAAAAAAAACATCGAATATTCCCCCTTATAAAAACTATTCTCAACACTTCCGACACGCTCGATCCTGCCTACCTATTTATTTATTTATTCGATGGTCATGAAAGATACAGACAGACGAAAGTCCACTAAAGTACCTACATTATTAAATTTAATTTTACTTATACTTAAACCTATATACTAATACTAATACTAATTTCAGACAGCAATTGAGACAAAGTAACAAAGATAAAGTGGTTTTCTGTTAGTTGTTTGCTTTTACTAATTTAAGCAGAAATTCTTTGCTACGTGACTCGTTTCAAAGTGGTCTTTAATTTTTGGTGGGATTCGGAGAAAATATCGATTTCATCAGTGTACCTGTTAGCATTTCGAACAATTCTACATAGAGGAGAGTTTTGAGACGAATTAGTTCTCCGAAATGGTATGCGGAACAAGTGGCTAGTTCTAAGTGGCCGAATGGGAACGTTGATTCAGTATATTAGCATTATCTACGGAATTTGAGATGATTTTGTGTAAAAATAAAATATCAGAGATCACTCTCCTACTCGAAAGTGATATAATATTGAAATGTTTTCTTGTCGCTGTAATTGAAATTTTGTTTGAAACAAATATATTTGACAAATTTGTTCTGAATGTTTTCCAGGCGGTTCATATACGTTTTGTATCATCATCAAATAAATCCCGATGTTGATGTCGCACTGTACACTTCCCCTTGTTACAGGGAATACTGGGTTCCGGCTTCGCACTCAAAGTTCAACAAAAACAGCGCCAGAAACACTTCAACCGACAAATCCCGGCGGCCGCCATGTTGATCCAATGTCTTTGGAGGTGTTACGCTGCCGACAAAAGCTTCAACTCCACGGCCACCTGGCAGGTGTACCTCAATGACGGTAACGGGGCCCCCCTCGTCCAGAGCAACACTTCTGGCGGAGGCGGCGGTAGCAGTAACTACAGCATGCCTTTGTCCAAGGTGAGCCATTATATTACATTACTTGCTTTTCACTTTCTGATCAACTTTCTATAAATGAAATATACAGGGTTTATTTGAAGGTTGTAGACGATGTGGTAACTTGATTACCATCGTTTCGGTCGTCCATCGTCTTAATGTATTTAGAAGGTTTTCTTCTCAAGAATCAACAGAATCAGGGATTCGATCAAATTCACGATGGAAATGGAAATCAACAGTGCCTGACCCTTCCTCGATGTGAACGTTGAGAGGATAGGCAATGAAATCCGCACCTCCGTCTACAGAAAGAAGACACATACGGGGCAGTACCTCAGTTACAGCTCCAACCATCCGAGTTCGACGAAGAGAGGGATCGTGAGAACATTGGTAGAGAGAGCGACGCACATATGCAACGACGTGGAGTCACTAGATGCCGAATAAACCAATCAGAGAGGACCTCCACCGGAATGGATATCCCAAGAAACTCCTAGAAGAAGTATTGAAACAACTCCGGAGAACAAGACATCTGAAGAGAACAAAAAGCACATGATCGCCTTCCAGGTTCCAATCGGAAGCAAGTAACATCAAGAGCTGCTTCCAATCCGGCAGTACTTTACGGAGTTTCTTGACCAAGACCAAACCAGACAACAAAAATGAAATCAGTAAGAATGGCATTTATGAAGTTCCATGTGAATGCGGAGATTCCTACATTGGAGAGACAAAGAGACCGTTATCGGTAAGATTGGACAAGAAATGGACTCAACGTGGAGAAACATCAAAATCGGGAATCGCTGACCACGCCTGGACTGAGCACCATCGAGTTCTATGGGACGACGCGAATGTTCTACATAGAGAGGAGCATTGGTTCAAACGAAAGTTCAAAGAGGCCGCCTACATCGAAGCCAATAACGCCTTTAGTCAACCAAGCGTTGAGATCAAGAACGTATGGAAACCCCTGATTGCTCTTTCTGGCGGGCTGCAGAGGCGCGAAACTTCACGCACCACCACACCGCGCGAAATTACACGCACCGCTGCACATGGCGGAATTGCACGCATCATTGCGCCGACAGTCATATAAATTGGTAATTAGCACCTGAACTTGTCAGTATTCACCTGAAGACGATTGCAGATACAAGCATTCGAAACGTCGTGAAAACCTTCTAAATACATCAAGACTATGGACGTCCGAAACGATAGTAATCATATAGGATTTAGACTAACTTATTGTACTTCCGTGAGTAACGGGTGTAGGGATAATGCTATTTTATAACGAATTACAGTGGTTGAAAAATCTTTTTTTTTCACCGCTGAGGTTTGCTTGTACCTACTACCAAACACCATTTTTCGTGTATTCTTTGTTTGAAAAAATCGAGGTAATAACGAGATATGCAGCTCTTCTAATAATTCAGCCTTCTTGAAATAATTTAATAAATACCCCGCGTAAAGCAAAACAGCTTCAGGATCGCTTGAATATTTTGAAAACATTTCATTCTGTTACTCGATTGGTCAGGTTTTCGGCCTCTTGGACTGAAAGTTCTTCCAAAAATCGCAGCATCCAAACGCAAAATGAGAATTGACATCTGGTAGTACTATACTTCTTCTCTCAAAATCTTTTAGAAAAATTGAAATCGGACCATTTATGGAGCATCCAGGTCTGCTGCAATAAAGTACGTTGAAAAATTCAGATTGCAATAATGCCAAAACTAATGATCCAAAAGCGCCTCAATTTCTCACACACAAAGTACATATCAATCATAGTACAGTAGAGATAGACATAATTTTCCCAAAATTCGATAATAAATACAAAAATTTCAAAACTTCACTAGAGTGAAGAGGACTTTCATATGATATGTAGTCTGATTTTGCAACCCTTTTTTCCAAACGAAAGATGTTGAAAATCAGGATTCAATGAATTTTCACATTATTAGAGCAGAAAAATTTGCAAAAGTTCTGCAAACTTTCGAAGTTGTGAAAAATAGCAATTTACATCCTCTGATGAATTTGCAACCACTCACACAAAACGGAAATGTCTGCTTTATAAAAAAAATTTTTTGTCCTAATTTTTCGATGAAAATTCCAAAAGTTCCGCAAACTCGAAAAATTAAATAAAATTTTGACAAGAGTTCCTTTGCAACCTCTTGCGTCAAACGAAAAATAAATTTTTTCATTGAATTGTTTTTTTTTTATTGAAATAAGTATCGGAATTATTACAAAAATTTCAAAAAATGGTTGCCAGTGGAGATGTCCTGAAGTAGATTATTTTCATTAATTTGCAACCTCGTCTATAACACGGAAACGAGGGTAAAATCAAAAAAAACAATTTTAGGATTTGTACTCAAAAAAGCAAAAGTTTTGCAAATCGGACAGACAACTCATTTTGCCAATTGGTGGCAGTATAATAATTTGCAAACTATGTTTCAATGCAGAACACTAGGAATTAAAAATCTATTTATTTTTGCAATAATAAAAAGTTGAATATACCTAATAAATGGCATTCATTGTGTTACCAAGTTAACCATCGACCAAGAACAAGCTCGTCAACGGTAGGTGAAATCATTCAATGTTGAAAGCTAATGTTTTCGATATGAATCATATTACAATTAGAATTTGCATAAAGAAATACGTACGAGTGCATTTGATGGAGAATCGAGAATCTCTCGACACGATTTCATAATTTTCTTGATTCATTAAAAAATGCAGGAAATATTGAGATTTAAAAAACACTCGTACATTTGTACATTAGTACGATTAACCTACAACTGTGTTACGTCACAGTGTTCTGTTTACAGAGTAATGAATGCACAGCAGTTTAGTAACTGATTTATTACCAGAATAACAGAAGACTGACAATTGTATTTTTATGACAGACAACTATTCAACTAACCAAAAACAAATGCACATTCATCTAATAGTCCTGGAGCTACAACTGAAATAGAATTGCCAACCAACATGTTTTTCCCTCTTTATTTAGTAAAATTTTATCATTCAAGAAAATGATTCTTACGTGTCTATTACATTTTAGTCCTCCTTTCGGATTCAATAGAATTTTTCATGTGAAACCACAATTGGAGTAAAAAATTTTAGTGGAAAGGTAAATTATAATTTAATTCAATTCAAGAAATACATACCTGTAAAAATTAAATTTGAGATGTAATATCGATTTCACAAATTTTTATTTTTCAGCACGTTTCTGTTTGATGATGGAAATTATGTACTTGCGAGATATACAATCGATAACGTTTTGATATCCCTACTTCCATAGAGCATCAATTATTCATTTTAAAATCTCGTCGATTGCTATAAAGTCATCTTGTGACAAGTGAAAATTTTAAATGAAGAATGATTGCATGTCGATTTGTTGAAAATATAAACAGGATGTTCATAAAATCAGATGTGGAATCATCTGCGACTGAAAGATAAACTTTAGTCACTATCTTCCATCGTCAAGATAACGTCTTGTGGGGTATTCATGTTGAAATAAATTTCGGAATACATTGAAATAATTTTTATTCTGAAAAGAAAAAATCTGAAATTGAAAATTTGCATTTTCATTCAGATAGTTATTTGATTTTCTATTCCAGTCCTAATTGAGAACTCATAAAGATGAATGAGGCAAAGAAGAATGTTTTCCAAAAGAGAGTATTTCAATCGTGGATTTTTCAATTCACAGAAAAATATTTCTATCAATATTCAATTGAGAATGTTTCCCTCTTCAGATTGCATGTCATTTCTAATGCGATAAAAAATGAATGTTTTCCAATAGTCTTTTAGCGGAATTTAGCAAAATTTTGTATAGTTCCGATTGTTGCATTCGAAAATATCAGTTTTTTTTTTCGCTGATCAGTCAAAAACAGTCATTGCTTCAGAGTTCAATGATAAGTTTAAAATTTTTTAATGGTTAACTACGTAACCGTATTATTCTTCGGAGGCAATTCCAATCAACCAGTACGAAATATAACAGATATACGTGATGGATAATCAAGTATTTAACTGGACCACTGTAGATATGTCGGTCTAATATATATCTCAAACCTATTTGCACAATGTTTGCAATGTATGGCCAAATTATGAAAAAAACAAATCAATTGTACAAAAAAAAATGTTCCGTTGAACAATGACGGTTTGCAAATCTATTCGTCGTAATTCTAATTGCAATTTGCATAATTTTTGCAATTATTTCAGAAGTTGTAAAAATCAAAAAATATAGTGATAAATAGGTTCCTTTTCGTATGAGGTTGCAAAGTTACATATCCACTGAGACCGATATTATATTCATTTGCAACCACAATAAAAAACTTTTTTGATTATTTCAATGCTTGTGTGTATTGAAAACGGGAGCGTCGATAAAAAAGTTTGATAAATAAATTATGCGTTTTTCAAAAATGGTTGCAAATGTACGTGAATATTTAAAAAAAAATTTCGTTCACTTATCCAATTTGCAGATCTTTTGTAATTTTTTCAAACAAATTATATGAAAAACTTAAAAAAAATTACAAAAAACAAGGTTCCGTACAAACTTAATGCATGTTGTAAAACACCATTACTATAGGTATGCCTAGTTTGCAGAACTTCTGCAATTTTCAGTGCAATAATAAAGCATGAAAACGTTTTTTGCAATTAAAACAATGTTCCGTTTATTGCAGACTTCTGCAGAATTTTATAGTTTCTTTTCATTGATGCACTGACATACCATTGAAGTTTGAAAACTTTTGGAATTCATGTTAATTGATTGGCTATATCTACAGGGTTACACTACTATGTCATGGAAAGCCTGCTCTGCATCTCCAAAAGTGGCGGAATAATGAAGTTTTTCAAAAACCCTGATTTTTTCTGGTTTTTCAAGTTTTTCTCCGTTACTCATAATCCGATAGAGTCATTTCCTTTGCATTTTGATTCTCTTCAACTTGTTCATTGTTTTCGTGTTACAAGCGAAAAACAAAAACAAAAGAATTTTTTGCATTTAAATGTTTATAACACATTCAACAATGACACTTGCGAGTACGAAACATAACTGGATATAACTACGAATCGTTTTACGTATGGTGGCGCAGTCGGTTTCCTGGTAGTATTTTCGTCACGAAAAAATCTCTATTGATTGGTCTATAGTCATATTGTCAAAGGAAAATCTCACATCTTGACCGTTGTTGACATTTATATACCTAGCGACATCCAAGTAACAGCCTCCTGGGATATGAATAAAACGTGAATGTACCGTACCCACATCAAAGAGAGTAAACGTTATCTGAATAGGAGATACTAATGAGCTCTAGCCAATCAGAATCTTGTAGCATTAACTTGCCATAGTGACGTACATGTACATGAGTACAGGTGGCCCGCGTAACATACAGAGTGATCCAGTAAACAATCGGGAGCCTGTAACTCTCAGATACCAGAGTGCGGATCCGCTTGTCCACCACTGTCCAGAGAGAATGGTGGCCATGACATGTCCATATACGTTACTATGACTCACAAATGATCTTTCATCTCTTTCTATCAGTGTCACCATTGTTTTATGGGCAATAGACTCTCCTACTCAAATAACGTTTACTCTCTTTGTATAGTCCATCCAATATCAATTGCAGAAGCTGTTTCAATAGGGAGCAAATAAAAACTCACTTCGCTAACACGAGCGTATATGCGAAGAAACGGAACGAAACATAATCTGTACTACTTGTATACAGTTTCCGTCGGCACAAAGAGCCCGCTGGTCAACGTGGACTTGAGTGACGGCTGTCTGTTTGCAACCGATTCGTCTGGGCCAATCAAGTCGGACATCAATGCTAGCAGGTGTGTCTAGGCGATGGGAGGTCATAAATCACGCGTTATATTTGTGTTTTGATAGCTCTGAAAGATTAAAAACCAGTAGCGTCTGTGGTCTTGGTGTGTGCCGATCGAAATACGTTAAGGATATTCTAGTTTTGAAAGAAAGGAATTATTTTTCTTCTTAATGTATTTGTATAAATAAAAGCTTATCTTTAATTTTTTTTCATTTTTCATTATTTATGAAGTATTTTTAAAATCTTAAAATATCTAAATAAAATTAGTTATCTCCGCCACTGCTGCTCACAGGATTTCGCCGCAAGACTTTTTTATGCTTCTGCAATTGATATTGGGAAAACTATACCCACATTACAATAATTGTTAGATTAGTTCTAGATGCAGTGTTCAATGTATTGGTGTTAAGTATCCATACGTTGGGTCAGTCCCTCATATTACAGGTAGCGAAAAAGGCATCGGTGCTAAAAAGGAAGAAATCTAGGAACAGGATGGAAGTCAACACGTCCGGGACTCGGACTGAAATGAGCACCCCGGGCCCCGGAACCCCTCTGGCGGACGCGCCGACCGTCCAATCTGCGATGAACAATCAACCGAACAAGGCCTTGTCCGATTCCGATGTTATGTTTTTTATGGATGAACAGAAAACAGGTTGGAAAGATTGAGTGGTAGTTGAAAAATATATAAAAAAATGTGTTTAAGGACAAGCTTTGATACGAATGCACTAAAAAGGAAAAAATTATGTATTTCATTGTTTGGTATAGGTTATTCTGTAAGTAACAAGCTTTTGAATCTGTTACTCACAGAATAACCTAGTTCATGTTGAAAAGGAAAACATTCTCAATTAAATATTGATAGAAATATTTTTCTGTGAATTGAAAAATCCACGATTAAAATGAAGTTAGTTTTTGTGAATGTCTAACAGAAAACAACTACTTCTCCGGCTAAAGCCACGCTGGACATTGAACTACATCTGATAGATATTCTGAAAAGGCCCTAACTCAAAAGAAAAATCTGAAATTGAAAATTTGCATTTTCATTCAGATAGTTATTTGATTTTCTATTCCAGTCTCAATTAAAAACTCATAAAGATGAATGAGGCAAAGAAGAATGTTTTCCAAAAGAGAGTACTCACTAGAAATCATTCATAACATTGACGCAGGAGAGACATCGCATTCACTAGGTCTTCAATACATTTTTGTCGACGAAAATCTATTTCACGCTTCCACGATCATCAGGAAGACCGGAAGAAATGGGAAACACATTTTCAAGGAGCAATCTCACTTTGCAAAGATGGAAAAAGTTAGAATCATTTCTTTTGGAGAGACACTTTGAAATTAGTGTTTTCTGACATTAAAACCTGTCATGGGGTATGATAGATTGATTTGTTGAAAATATAAACAGGATGTTCATAAAATCAGATGTGGAATCATCTGCGACTGAAAGATAAACCTTAGTCACTATCTTCCATCGTCAAGATAACCTCTTGTGGGGTTGAAAAGGGAAACATTCTCAATTGAATATTGAAAAAAGATTTTTCTGTGAATTGCAAAATCCACGATTAAAATGAAGTTAGTTTTTGTGAATGTCTAACAGAAAACAACTACTTCCACATCTGATTTTATGAACATCCTGTTTATATTTTCAACAATTCAACCTAGTTCAATTATTGAATGAATGTGGTTTTTTGTGGAGTAACAACGTTTCCTGACATGTTTTTTGGGTAACCTTCCACAGTCTGAAAATGAAAATATAATCAGGAAAATCTATACAAGTGTGGAAAGGGCAAACTAACGATGGGTTCTCCTTTGTCACTCATTTCAAATAACATATTCATGGAATACTTTGAAGAATCCTTCGTTGGAACATTCCACAATGGTCCAAAAATATGGTGGAGATACGTAGATGATGTTTTCGCTATCTGGAATCGAAGTGAAGAAGAATTAAACATTTTCTTGGATCATATAAACGGTCAAGAACCGACGATCAAATTTACGTTAGAATCAGAACAAAACAACCACTCCCCTTTTTAGATGTCATGATCCAAAAATCATCATCCCGAATGGAAACATCTGTACACAGAAAGAAAACGCATACCAATCGATATCTTCACTACAACTCAAACCATCATGCCAGTGTGAAAAAAGGCAAAGTTGAATGTCTCTATAATCGAGCCCAAACAGTTTGCAATTCCAACCAGAATCTACAGGAAGAAATCAACCTCATAAAATATGTTCTCAAGGAAAATGCATATCCGGATCAGTTTGTGGAAAAAACAATCACTGACATTGAAAACAAAAATTATCAAGCAACCAATTAACATAACCAACAGGAGTACTCCCACCACCTACACATTTCACAACCAACATAATACCTTATGTCCCCGGATTATCTGAAAAGATCAAACGAATTGGACATAGGTATGATGTGAGAACATCATTTAGAACAACATACACACTGAGATCTATACTAACACAAACAAAACCAAAAAACGCAGAAGAAAGTACCAAAAACTGTGTTTACAACATACCTTGTTCGTGTGGTGATAGTTATATAGGTGAAACGTCAAGACCATTGGAAGTGCGCCAAAGTGAACATCAGAGTTACATCAGAAATCGACAAATAACCGGATCCAAAATTGCAGGACATATCCCCACATCCAATGGCGATCATACGATTGAATGGAATAGGACAAAAATATTGATGAAAGAACCACATCAAGAGAGGAGAAAATTAAAAGAAACGGTCTGTATTCTTCTTTTCAATAACAACTGCTTTTCAACAAATTCTGTTGAAATGGATCATACATGGTTACCTCTACTCAGAGAGGAAGTGAGATATGGTAGAATGCTAATAAACTGATCTGAACAACACCCCATATATCAAATGAGCAATACGTCACTCTCAAACTTTTTTGGCAGATCACAATTGACATCCGTCAGTTAAAAAAGCAAAAAAGACTCTGCGAGAAAAAATCCAAATTATTAAAACAATTAAAGGAGATTTAGAAGATTTTGAGAACGGGCAGATATAGTTCCCGAAACGTCAAGCAAAAATTATATAGAGAAGTATCTTTTGAATTAAAAAAAAAATCCGATAGGCGAATTCAGAGAACGACGAGTTATTGACCAATTGAATCATTTTTCCATAGGAAATATAATTTGGTGAACGCAATAACTTATCAGGGTGAACTAATTAGTTTGCCCTTTCCACACTTGTATAGATTTTTCTGATTATATTATCATTTTCAGACTGTGGAAGGTTACCCAAGAAACATGTCAGGAAACCTAGTTCAAACAATGAAAGAAATTATTTCATCCTTTTTAGTGCATGTGTATGAAAGCTTGTCATCAAAAGAGTTTTTATTATAATTTTTATTTTTAACTTTTCAGTTCTGTTTATATTAACAACTAATAAAAGCTTGTTTTTAAATTTATTTTTTCGTTTATTCATTTTTTAGTATTTATGATGTTAAATAACTAGTTTAGTAATTTATAACTGATTTATTTTTCAATTTTGATATAGAAATCATCATCACCGATCCCAAAAACACCTAGATGCCAATTTTGCATAAAATGGGGCCATAATCACGAAAATTATCCACCATATTGGAGCCGCCATTTTGTTTTTTCTCGTAACAAAAATTTAATAATGCATTGTCACCGAAATTATGTACACCTACCAAATTTCAAATCAATCGGACGATTTTAAGGGGTCAAATTTAACTTGCAAGTTTTGATTACAGACGGACAGACACCGAAACAGGTGAAACTAAAAATAAAAGCTTGTAAAAAAATCTTCGACCTCAAAGACCCCCACATACCAATTTTGAATACAATCGGACCATAATCACAATACTCGTCCGCGATTTTGAAGCCGCCATGTTGAATTTTTGAATTTTGATAAAAAAATATTAACCTCCGATCCCGAATACCCCTAAATACCAATTTTGAATAGAATCGGACCATAATCACAAAAATTTACCGCCATATTGGAGCCGCCATCTTGTTTTTTTCCCTAACAAAAATTTCATAATGCATTGTCACCGGAATTATGTATCCTGTCAAATTTCAAATCCATCGGATGATTAGAAGTGGGTTAAATTTAACTTGCAAGATTTGATTAGAGACAGTCACACAGACAGTACTGAGAGTCCATATTTTCAAGTAATAATAATTGCGTGAGATATATAAAGATTGAATATTCAGGTATCATAAGATAAATACTTTTTTCATATATTCAAAAACTGTAAGAGTTAGAATTTGATTAAAAATTGTAGAGCATTTTCACATGAAAATAGTGTACTAATATCTTCTGCTACTCTTGAAATTTTTGAAGTTAGGGAGGCATTGAGTAAAGGGGATGAAATATCAAAGAACAATTATTGTTTATCTACTCTAAAAAATCACAACTTTTCTGTAGAGAAATATATGTAATTTTCAATTGTTAATATAAAAGTTGAAATCGAAATTTTAATCACTGTTTAGAATATTCTCGTGAAATCCATCTATAAAATAAATCTTTGGTCGTTATTCCACAAAATTTGACTATTGCAAGAGTAGCCATTATTTTTTGTACTGTCAAAATGGCGACTACACTGTACTCTTCACTTTCACTTTGACAACTTAATTTTTTCTAATTATTTTGTCGTGTTAAAGGAACACCCAACAGGCTACGAAGAGGAGATAGGGAAAGTATCAGGGGAGCCGTATTCACAAGTCAAACGAGCACTGTTACAGAAGCCGCTAGCGATGACATCGATGATTTGGATGGTGAGCTGCCGAGAGTTACACAGTGAGTTTGCTCTTCATTTGCCTTTTTTTTCATGAAGATATTAAGTGAAGTGATTCAGGTAATGATTCTGATTGTGCTACCTTTAAAACTCCAGTTAACAATTTTGAGGTGATTTCATCCATTAATTTGGGAAAAAACACGTCCGTTATCTTGTATTCTCCAAATTGGACCAGAAACTCATTATCTCCTACCCTTGAAACCCTCAGTTGTAATTATGTTGTAATATAATTCCGGCCATCTTGAACCCGCCAGTTTGTTTTGTTAATTTTGATGGGGAAAATGATAATTCACGATCCAACATACATTTTTTTTTACCTCATCAATACAATATTTGAATCTGGGAATTTTCGAAACATTCGGGCCTAAAATGAAACAGATCGATAACATAATGTTTCTGTTGCGGCAAACGTATTTGAAAAAAATTAAATGTAGGAGAAAAATTCAACGTTATTTCAAAAAATTAGATCGGTTTCAGAATTTTAACATTATGGCGTTGATGCTTTATCATGCAGGAAACTGGAAAGATCTTTAAGGTTTATCCAAGCTTTCGGAAATATTTATTTCCGTCATCATCATTAACCATTTGAGTCAGATCTACTCTTATTTATTGTCTTTAGAAATCAATTCAAATTGACAACAATGCGATATCGAATAGTACTTATTCATGAACATTACTGCCACCTGGTGACATCAGTTGGTACTAATCTAATAGTTGGCACCACTGTAATAATTTTTCATTTGACACCTGTCAGGTGTCGTTGGCTTAAATAATTGCGGGAATCCTTCCTCACCTGTCAGTTTCACTTGTCACCTACATAGAGTGCACGTTTATATTTATATAATTTTGAACAATGTCAATGTGTTTGTATTCACTTTGAACTTCGTTTTATTCCTTGATCTACGTTTTTTCTCTTGTATCACTATGTTAGATGAATATGTTTAACATCATTGAAATCAACCTCAACAAAATTGTTAGTAGCATAATATTTCGCACTTGAATATGTTTTACTATTGGTCTTTTTCGTCTATTGTGGTTTCCCTGATGATGGAAATGAACATTTCCGAAAGCTTGGATAAACCTTAAAGAGTTTACTTTTTCATTGCTTCTTACCCCAATATCCCTAGTTTTGTACCTAACTAGTCAGCAAATACCCCAATCGATCATTTTATTGAAAGACAACTATACTGTTATAACATCCAATTCATTAAAAACAAATCATAAATAACGAAGGAAAAATTAAAATCGTTGAAAATTCGGGTGAAAAAAACACATTAACCAAAGAATTCATTCATTCCTATATTCATGATGCGGTACCCGATAAAATGAAAAGTATCAAGTCGTCTTTCCTCCTGAAAAAATTTGAGATTGGAACAAAAGTACCCCTAAAATCTGACATCATACAACATGATGAAATGTGTTATTTTATTAATTGTTGATAAACTGTTAATTACTCTAGGTTATGTTTGCAGAAATAATATTGGTACTTAATTTCATATCCTCTCTTTGAAAAACAGAATATATCAGTGGCTATCCATCTTTAGAACTATCTCATTATGTATTTTTTCCTACGAGTATGTGACAAAGTGCACTTTTTTCAATGACGTGTGGAAAAAAGCACTTTTCCGCTCTAGTGCGGTAAAGTACTTTTCCATACGATTTCAAAATACTCAGAATTATTCAAACGCATATGCATATTTTGCCCCCATATCACGTCACTGATCACAAAATGGTGGTACTCAACTTCTATGACAATTCCTTTTTTCAGTGAAACCATTGTAGTTGACTTGTATTGCTCATATGGAGATATTTGAATGACACCGCAATATGTTTCACTAGTCAGTCAAATGTTTTATTTAAAAAAACAGTAAACCGATTTATCTAAATTAATTTTTCATAGGCTTTCAGCTTTCACACCTTATTCGGTGTTATTTTGGATTTTGGTTGGGGCAAATGACAATATAATTTAGATTGGTAAGCATTGAAACATTTGGTGAAGTTTTTCTGAAAATTTGCTATAGATGAGATATCGTGGATCTTACCTATTAGAGTAGGATCCGTCGAACTTTGGTATGAACATTTCAGAAACATTGAAATAATTTCAATGTCCAGTATATTACTTGAAGAATCGAATGAGAATCCGGAATCTTGAGAATAACATCCTTATATTCCCAATACTTTCAAATTCGAATAACAGTTTCAATTCATAATTATTATTGTAAATTAATTTTTCGTAGGTCATCACATTCTCTATCATAACATATAACCTCAACGGTTCAATAATGAGCTCAAAACAAATGAAAATGCCGCTATGGGAATATTGCCAAATGTGTTATGATCCGAATGTCATAGTGTATTTATCCGCAAATTGAATTTCGAGAGGATCGAGAAAGACAATAGTAAAATCAGAGTTGAAATATAATTTCACATTTATATTTCAGGATTTTCGATATACTATTATTCCCTGTGCAATTCATGAATTATTACCGGAGGCCGCTTCGTCATCAAAATTAATATCGCAATGCTTTTATATATGGTAGAATATTTATCCCGTTTTTAATTACTGTTGTAGTATACTGAATTGCAGAAGCAAATAAAACGATGGAAATACTGATGGTAATAAAGGTATGTATTTGGAAGGAAGTAATCATGTGGCAAGAGTAAACTCATAACCAACATCAACATCGAAATCTTCATGAAATATATAATTTTGGTTTCAAGCAATTGAAGTGTTTGCAGCCAACATTCAACCTTATTAAATACATACTCCGTGGTATTCATAATGAGCAACTCTAGGGAGGGATTCTAACAGTTCAAAGAGGTATTTTATCTGGCAATCGAGAGGTTTTGGAACTGAGAGTTTTCCACATGCATGAAATTCTCCAGTATTACTAACTTCAGTATAATTTCCCATTTGATAGTAACTTTATTCGCAATAGAATACAAATGTAACGGTATGGGGTGAATAAGGTGTCATAGTGATAAGTGCAAAGCACTTGCTTCGCGAAAATAAGCATTAAATTAAAATTAGAATAAATGAATACATGAATAACATGACAAAATGTTCATAAAATCACAATATAAAAGTAATATAAATAAAATCAATAAAATATAAAAGCCATATCAAATGGTACAATGAAATTCATGTTACTTGCAATGGAAATGAATGAAATTATGTATTAAAAATATAAACACGTGAGTAAAATACAGCAATAGAAAGATAAAGGTAAAAAGGTAAGATTATAAAATGTAACTGGACATAAACAAAATATGAAAAGATATTAATATTGTGATAACACTACGTATCATTATAAAAGAAATCAGAGATATTTGTTTGTATTCTACTGGAGCGGATCGAAAACGTTTGTTTTCAATGAAGTCAGCGATTGTTTGCATTGGTTGACTGAATATGAATGTTTAAGAGTCTTTATGAACATGTGTCGATACCTACTTCTAATTGTATGAGGGACAGTGTTGAACAGTTTTGGAGCTAAGTACGTTAGATGAGTGATTTTTGTATTATGGGATGACGGTTTTTCTGTGTGTTATAACTGTGAGATATTACTCTTCTTTTTGAATGAGTTATGATGATGTGTGAAAGAGTTGGCGGATGTCAATATTAGCTTCTAAAAACAGTTTATCTGTCGAAAAGCGTTTAGTTTTCGATAAAATAAATTTCAAGGATCTGTTCTGTAGCACCTCTAGTCGATGAAGGTGTGTTCTGGATGCTCCTCCCCAACAAGCTATTCCGTAGCATAAGTGGCTTTCTACAAGTGAGTGGTACAGGTTTTTAGATGGAAATATTTTTGTCCAAATTTGTGAGGATTTTTTCGACCTTGATTAGATGTCTAATCAGCGATATTGGTCGGTATTTTTCATCAGCGCCCTTTTATACAGTGCTTTAGCATAAGTGGCTTTCTACAAGTGAGTGGTACAGTGTTTTTAGATGGTTATACAGTGCTTCTCAAAAGTCCCCTCCCCCCCTCTTATTTTTGCAACGATTATACATAAACAAGTGAAATTTGGAAACTGAATATTAAAGGTTGTAAACTTCCCTACTAGTGATGATAGATGACGAAATCGTCAAAGATGACGTCACAAGGCCATTGTGACCAATAATTTTAAATGGAACCCTACGGCAAGCGACACCTCTTTTGAAAGGTATCGAAAAAACCTATTCAATGATACTAATTTTGTTTGTGTTTATGGCAGTTTTGGCAACTCGCTTTTGGAAAACGCAGAGCTGTAGCTGTAGAATTAAATCAGTAAATACTAAAATTCCAAATTCAAGCTCCGCCTCTGGATAGTTGTCAAATAAGCTGACGTTGTTAGTCTCCCTAATGCGACGTTTTTGTAATTGTCCAAGTTTTTGTACATTTACTAATTTGTGTATTGTTGATCGAACGTTTAACTGTTTTAGCAGCTTTTGGTACTTTTAGTATTTTTGTACATTTTAATAATTTGTTAAACTGTTGTGAGCCGAACGATTAAGTGCTTCAAGGAGCGAAATGGTACGTGCTTTAGGTGATAAAGTAGCAGCGATCCTAATTCTTGGTGAAACTGGACAAAATATTCATGCAGCAGAACGCATTTTTAATGAGAGGTTTCCCGATCGCCCCGTTTCGAGGACTCATTTGAGCGAGCTTCTTCGTAAGGAGATGGTGCTTCTCCACACTATTACGGTGCAGTCAGACGGTATTTGGATGAGGAGTATCGTGGTAGATGGATTGGACGACGAGGTTCAACGGAATGGCCAGCTCGATCACCGGACCTCACACCTTTGGATTTTTTTATGTGGGGGTACCTCAAATCGAAGGTTTACGCCACTGAACCCGACAATATTGACGTTTTAAAACAACGTATTGTTGCAGAATAGAATGTGAGGCTGTTTCCGCAGACATATTTGCAAAAGTACGAGAAGAGTTTAAAAATAGGATATTTCACTGTCAGGAAGTAAATGGAGGTCATTTCGAGCAATTTCTTAAATCTGTAATGGAATGGAATTTAAATTTTAATGTTTACTAATGAGCCATTAAAACTGCCATGAACACAAACAAAATTAGTATCTATCATTGAAAAGGTTTTTTCGATACCTTTCAAAAGAGGTGTCGCCTGCCGTAGGGTTCCATTTGAAATTATTGGTCACAATGGCCTTGTGACGTCATCTTTGATGATTTCGTCATCTATCATCACTAGTAGGGAAGTTCACAACCTTTAATATTCAGTTTCCAAATTTCACTTGTTTATGTATAATCGTTCCAAAACTAAGAGGGGGGGAGGGGACTTTTGAGAAGCACTGTATGATATAACAGATAAAGACACACAAAAAATCCAAAAGAAAGAGGAAAATATGAAAAATGTAAGTCTAGAAAAATCAGAAAACTCAGAAAAATCCCAAAAAACATATGGAAATCTGAACATGGGTGATAAACAGACCAAACGAGCCGAAAAAACCGTCGAGAAAAATCCAGTAACCAATGGAAATCAAAATGGGAAAAGATGAAGAAAAATTTAAAGCACAAATAAAAAAACCGAAGAACACCCAGAAGGGAAAATTTATAGAGACAATGAGCGACACAGAGTTGAATATTAATAATTATATAGATAACTTTTTTTTAAATATATTCATAAAACGGACTAAAAAGTATGAAATAATCATTAAAATGATTTTTTTCAATACATCACGTTTGAAAAAAAACAGACTAAAAAGTATAAACTAATTAAGTATGTAAATTTTTTTTTCTACGTTCATCCAAAAAACAAAACTTTATTGAACTATATTTAGTAGAAAAAGTGGTTTTTTATTGCACTGTGCAATAAAATGTTTATTGCACTCATCTGTTTCTACATCTGTCATTTATGATCATGACAAACATAAACGCAAATCGACGCAATTTTCAGTGCGCTTTTTATTTTCCTACACTTAGTGCCATCTGAGTAAAACATTTTTTGGTTTTTGCATGAACGTAGAAAAATATTGTACGCAACTCGTGCAAAAAGTGATTGCACTTGACGTGTGACAACTTCACGTCGAGTGCAATAAACACTTACTTTTTGCACTTGTTGCATAAATAACTCTTTTAATATACCACGAATATAAAACGGACTAAAAAGTATGAAATAATTTATCCTAGCCCCATACAGATTCCTAACCCCATAGAGATTGTCGTGAACATTTTTGATTGTGAATTTTCAATAGCTAGAAAATAGTTGTTGCTTTGAAACGAAAAACGTGGGGCACATGCAATTGATAATTGAAGCATGGATAGTTCCTAAGTCATGAGCCCCACGTTTTTTAGAAAAGTTATTGGAAATGTATTTGTCCTGTCACCATATTCCATTTATTTTCATTACATTCCAAACCTAAGTACATTTCCAGGATTTTCGATATGCTCGATATATTATAATTATTTTCAATACATCTCTAGTACTTTGAATACCTTCAGTATACTTTAATTATTTTAATACACTTTCAGTACATTAAATACTATCATTATCCTGAATATATTTTAAATATTTCATTCGTGCGTTTTTTTCTAAATATATTTTAAATATTGTTCATTATCAGATATTTCATTATGGTGTACATATTTTGGGTAGTTGTTTCCCCCTTGGAGAATAAAGAACGCATTTCGCATATCTGCCGAGAAACAACAAAGCGTTGAGGCAACGATCTGTAACATATAATGCGCCGAAACTATAAAATAACCTTTCGAAAAATATAAGATGCATCAAATCGAAACGGTTTTATGAAAAAACTTGAAAAAAATGGATTTTGCAACGTGAAAGGGCATACTTTCATCCAATTATTTTTTAAATGAATAAATAAAAATGAATTCAAATCATCCCACCATATACCTTATCCATTCTATTCTATATTTTATTAATTATGTATATCGCGTAGACTCAGTTGTATTGTCTTTCTTTCATCTTATATAGTTATAGGATCATACTTATAAGTTAAGAAATAAATCAATGATTTGAATATTGCAGATGAATTCATGAAAGCCATAAACCTCTCCATAGACAGTTCTCCGCAGACTACATGTCGTTTCTGTTTATTTACTTGTATTTATACATACTTTCTCCTGGAAACTTTTTTGTTCGTTAGCTAGTAAATAAACATATCAGACCTGTCCCTCAAAGCACTTTTGCTCCTCGTTATATTAATATAAACTGAATACCATGTTATATTGATATAAACTGGAATAATGAAATGCTTATGATGGTTATGACCTCGAAACTGTAGTGACAGTACTTTACATACATCAAATCAATCAATCATATTTTGTTTTTATCTATAGAGAACAACCATAACATAACACTCCTGAGCACTTTTTTGAACCAGTGCTTAGTGCTTCGATAATTTTACGAAAAGGCTTAAAGGGCCCACAGACGATGCAATTTGTTGTACAACCGATCGTACAATAGGTTGCACTATAAATCGTACAGACAGATCTTAGAGAGTTTTGCCCAAAGACATGAAAAGAATTCAAGCGATCGGTTGTACAACTAATCTTGTACATTTTCATTGTTCACCATGGCACCTACTGTTTCAAAAAAGGAAATAGCTGGTGAAGTTGTCGCAATGTTCTCGGATGAGACCAGTAATAATGTGAAAAAGAAGAAAAAAGTGTGATGTAAAAAATGGTTGCTGCACAGACATGAATTTACTCAACGAACTGTGCTCCACAGAACCAACAGATTTCAAGAATTATCTACGAATGGACGACTATTCATTCAAATCATTATTAGAGTTAGTTAGTTTATTGTTCTCCATTTTAGCGAACAATCTCACTACACAATGTTAGTTTTTGAAATGAAATCGTACCAACAAGTCACCAAATAGGGTAAATATCTAGTTACATCACACATGCACTCTGAATATGGGGAAAATACTTTTCTTACCTGTTTTGCCTCCTGTCCGGGTCTCATATTGTTCCGAGTTACAGCATCTTAAATTACTCATTACGTTATCGACAAATCATTAAAGCTCCTTTCACTAGATAACAATATTTAACATCTATTTCGGCAATTGCACAATATAGTCGTTTTATCGAAATCCTTTCTTATTAGAAATGAACAATTTTCGTTCCTTTGAAAGAAGACATTTAGAATGACTTATGTCGAAGGAATGAAAATTGTTCATTTGCAACTGCATAAGAAGGGGGATTTTTTTCGATAAAAACGACTATATTTTGTGCAAAGTTGTGCCGAAAATAAGTGATTTGGGGTGTATTGTTTATGCTGGTTAAAAGAAGAAGGCATTTTGAGTGATTTTTGTGCGAGAAAACAGTGCTTGAAAATGAGGTTAGTTTCATTTAAGAAAAGTGCTGTAACTCGGGAACGGTATGAGGAGGCCGCATTTTTCTTCCGGATTCGTGTTCAGGGGGCAAAAACACGTAAGAAAAGTATTTTCCCCATATTCAGAGTGCATGTGTGATGTAACTAGATATTTACCCCAAATAGATACACACGTTCAAACTTGTAGTGTATCCAACCGAGTTGTAGGTACGACAGATTTATTATCATTCATATATTATTATTGACAGAAGCATTGTTTTTAATGTTTGCGATGCGGAGTGAGTTTAGTGCTCAACTATTTTTATCTGAATGCAGAAACGTAATGAACATACTTTCTACGCACGATGATATTCTATCAAGAAATCGTTAGAACAGTTATAGGTAAAAAATTTATATTCATATGATAAAGCAGCAAGCAGTGCTTTTTCTACAAATATCAAGATTTCGTACTGAAAACTTGTTTTTATCGAAACAAATTATAGGTTATATTTATTACTCAGGTATGGTTTAGCTTAATATTTGTGATTTTTTTATAAGTGTAGAGAATAGATGAGCTCGGCATAACCGTGACAAATTCCATTTCATGTACTCAGTTAAATGGGTTTGATTCTAGAAGGCTGTGACAGACTGACAAGTAGCAACTCGAATGGTGATTTGGAATATGAAATTAATTCAATAACGGAGTTCCCCTAATTTGTTAAATGAGATCTGATCAAACAAGCCATGTGGTTTTCCAAAGACCATATTACGGATTGTTCTCATGACCGTACAAGAATATTCAAAGAGATTTGTCGTTACAAAGTTCTTACCTCTAGTTGAGAACGAGGTCGCTTTTTCGTAATCCCACCGATGTTTGTTACCACTTTTTCATTCTCACTACCGATACTGTCACTAACCACTAACACAAGAAGTTCACATCAGTTTCCGTTCAGGGATAATTCCAAAACGCAATTAGATTACTTCCGATTTCCGATAATTTCGAAAAGAACCGAATTCCCGTTACGCGAAGTACAAAGTACCTACATGAACTAACGGATTTTGATAGCTAGGTGGGCGTGTGCAGAACGACTGTTTGCAAAGCCCACTACAGCATAGGGAATAGGTTATATGTTACCGTCTTTAGATAGCGTTTTATGAAGAAATTCCCAACCACCTTGATCGATTTAACTGAATCTGGAGAAATTACGATTTCACCGAAGTATTGTAGCAAAATATCTTAGTTACTTTTAATTTTCGTCGAATGAATTGTTTGATTTGTTGGAATAATGAAGCACTCATTATACAGTGCTTGGGTGGTTTTGAAGTGTATATGTCTGAAAACATTTATTGTAATATTTCATGATAATATTAACACACTAGGTTTACAGAGGCATGAAAGCTGAAAATCTAGCACCGTTGCCAGGATTTTCACGGTTCGACGTAGAATAATAGGACAAAAAACGTTTTGAATGATATCACCGATACTACTTTTTGAAACAGTGCCGGATTTATACTCACGCCGGGGGCTAATTCATACGATGTTGCCGCCAATTAGTATTAGTTGTCAGTTTCAAAGTACCCATTTATTGTTTTTTACACGCTTTATATTAGCTTCACTTGTATGTTTGTTTGTTTGTACCGACTCCTTTGGGCGCGATTTTGACCCACTTGCAGACGTCCGAATGATCTTAAATTTGGCAGGTGTACATAATTCCGGTGACAATGCATTATGAAATTTTTGTGTGAAAAAAAAACAAAATGGCGTCTCCAATATGGCGGACGGGTTTTGTGATTATGGTCCGATTCGCTTCAAAATTGGTATCTGAGGGTTTTCGTTGTCGGAGATTATGATTCTTTTGTCAAAATTGGAAAAATTCATGAAATGGCGGCTCCAAACTGGCGGACGAGTTTTGTGATTATGGTCCGATTTGCTTCAAAATTGGTATCTGAGGGTTTTTGTGGTCGGAGACTATGATTCTTTTGTCAAAATTGAAAAATTCGAAATGGCGGCTCCAAACTGGCGGACGAGTTTTGTGATTATGGTCCGATTTGCTTCAAAATTGGTATCTGAGGGTTTTTGTGGTCGGAGATATGATTCTTTTGTCAAAATTGGAAAAATTCGAAATGACGGCTCCAAAATGGCGGACGAGTTTTGTGATTATGGTCCGATTCGCTTCAAAATTGGTATCTGAGGGTTTTGTGGTCGGAGAATATGATTCTTTTGTCAAAATTGAAAAATTCGAAATGGCGGCTCCAAACTGGCGGACGAGTTTTGTGATTATGGTCCGATTTGCTTCAAAATTGGTATCTGAGGGTTTTTGTTGTCGGAGATTATGATTCTTTGTTCAAAATTGAAAAATTCGAAATGGCGGCTCCAAACTGGCGGACGAGTTTTGTGATTATGGTCCGATTTGCTTCAAAATTGGTATCTGAGGGTTTTTGTGGTCGTAGATTATGATTCTCCTGTCAAAATTGAAAAATTCGAAATGGCGGCTCCAAAATGGCGGACGAGTTTTGTGATTATGGTCCGATTCTATTCAAAATCAGTATGTGGGGGTTTTTGGGGTCGGAGATTTTCACACGCAATATGGACTAAAATGTTAAAAATTAAATTATAGTTTGAAAAACTTTAAAAAACACGCTTATATAGCAATAAGGACCAAAAAGTTGAAAATAAATAATAGTTTAAAAAACTAAAGAACACGCTTTTATAGGAAAAGAAAACTTAAAAAATAGAAAATAAAAATAAAATGTATTTTATTCAAAAGAAAAGCGTGAGGTGCATGGTATCAATAACTATATAGTACATCACACACCTAGGGCAGTAAAGTGAGAAATGTCTCAGATCACAGGTAATTGATACCATGCACCCCACGCTTTTTTTTAAATAAAATACTTTCCATTCTTATTTTCAATTTTTTTAGTTTTTTAATTTTTTAAACTGTTATTTATTTTTCATAACATGACTAACATAAAATTATTACATATAAAGAAAAAAAATTATTTACTTCACATAAACCTAACAACAAATATATATGTTTATATTTTTTTCCAATTCTTCATTTAGCTTCACCAGTCCGGTGTCTTCTGTGTATCTGTCTGTGTGTCTGTCTGTAATCAAATCTTACAATATAAATTTGACCCATTTCTAATCGTCCGATTGATTTGAAATTTGGCGGGTGTACATAAATCCGATGACAATGCATTACGAAATTTTTTTTGTGGGAAAAAAACATAATTGCGGCTCCAATATGGCGGACAATTTGTGTGTTTATGCGATTCTATTCAAAATTGGTAAGTGGGGGTTTTTGGGGTCAAATATTTTTTGTTTACGAGTTTTTATTTTCAGTTTCACCTGTCCCGTTGTATGTCCGTCTGTCTGTCTGTCTATCTGTCTGTCTGTCTGTCTGTCTGTCTGTCTGTCTGTCGGTCGTCCGTCCGTCCGTCCGTCCGTCCGTCCGTCCGTCCGTCCGTCCGTCCGTCCGTCCGTCCGTCCGTCCGTTCGTCCGTCTCTCTGTCTTTCTGTCTGTCACTAATAAAATCTTGCAAATTAAATTTTACCCGCTTCTGATCGTCCGATTGATTTGAAATTTGACAGGTGTACACAGAGCTGTCCCAAACCACTGTGCTTATTGCTCGTGAAAGCACTTAAAGCACTTTTGTGCTCGTAAGCACTGTACTCGCATTTTACGAAAAAACTTAGTGCTTAGTTATCCCCATAAGTGCTTCCAAGCACTTCAGTGCTCCGGAGCACTTTTCGGTATCAATAAGCACTAAGCCTTCCCTTACCTATGAATCTATAAATGTTTTCGCGGCAAGCGGCACCCCCAAGAGCTACTGAACGCGACTGTGTCCTTATATTATGCATGTTCGAGAGATTACAATGTTGATATAAGCATTGTTTTTAATGTTTTGCGTTAGGAAATGAGTTTAGAGCTTAATTATTTCTATCTGAATGCAGAAACTTAACCAATAGATTTTCTACACACGATAATATTCTATTGAGAAATATAGACAAAAAATTAATATGACTCTCTGTGACTTGGATGGCCTTCTGACCAGACCAGTCGTCAGAGTGACAGCAATTTCAATTTTGTTTTACTATGATTTTGGCAGAGCTCTACGTGCTGAACCCGTGATTCTTGCAGAAACATATTTGTTGAAGAAAAAATACTAACAGTATTTGCGTTATTCATTCTAGAATCAGTTTGTCTCATATACAAGAATGTGTCTATGTTCGAGGCTTCAGGTAGTCATTACAACACCCGCTCTCACATGTGGAAATTGCCAATTCCCTCATCAAACATGATCAGAGATTCGATTTACTACAACGGAGTTAAGATGTACAATCACCTCCCCTCACACATAAGGGAGGCGAATATGAATATGAACATTACAAACTTTAGAAAAATTATTAAAAAGTTTCTGGCAGATAGACCCTATTACAACTTGCAGGAGTTTTACAATGATAAATTTGATTGACAGGGTGCATATTTGAATCCATGTAAGTTTTTAAGTTGACGTCACTAAGTTGTAGATGTGGTTGTAGATGTAAATTGTTTATGTATGTATACATCTACGTGTTTATATCTATATACATGTCTATATATGTATGTTTTGTGTATATATATGGGCGTGTGTGTACGTATATATATATATATTTTATACAGTGCTAGTCAAAAGTCCCCTCCCCCCTCGTATCTTTTGAACGGGTATACTTATAATAATGAAATTTGGAGAGTGGAAATAAACGGATGTAGGCTTCTCAACTGGTCATAACATGTGACGCAATAGTCATAAATGACGTCACAAGGCCACTGTGACCAATAATTTTAAATGGGACCCTATGGCAAGTGACAGCTCGTTTGAAAGGTATTGAAAATACCTATTCAGTCATACCAATTTTGTTTGGGTTTCGGTTGATTTTGATTGATAAATTGAAGAAATACGAAAATTATAGTTTCGCATTTAATTAATAAAGATTTTAAAGTACGCCTCTGGTTAATTGTCAAAAAGGTTGACGTTTTTGAATTCTCTACTTGTCAAAAGTGTTTATACCTTGAAAATTTACCTAAGCTATTGTTTAACGAGACGTTTTAGTGTTTACATAGGCAAAATGGTACGTACTGTAGTCGACAAAGTAGCAGCTATCTTAATAATTGGTGAATGTAGAAACAATTTTCATGCAGCGGAACGACTGTTTAATGAGAGGTACCCCGATCGCCCTATATCGAGGGTTTATTTGAGGGAGCTTCTTCGGAAGTTTGAAGCATCAGGTAGTGTTCAAGATTCCAAACGATCTGGTCGACCAACAATTAGTGATGACAAAAAAATTGACATAATTGGAGAAATGGTAGTAAACCCTACTTCTTCCACAGCCCAAGTTGCGTCTATCTGTGAAGTCAGTCAAAGGACAGTACATAGGGTGTTGGCTAAAAACAAATTTCATCCATACAAATTAAAAATGGTGCACCAACTTTCAGATGATGACCCCGACCGAAGACTAGAATTCTGTGAAACTATGTCCAATAAAATGAACCAACAACCAGGCTACATACAGACAATTTGTTTTAGTGACGAAAGTACTTTCTTTCTCAATGGAATGTTAACACTCAAAATGTGAGGTATTGGAGTGACACAAATCCTCACATCTTTCGTGAAAAACATACTCAATTTCCAGAAAAGTAAATGTTTGGGCAGGTATTTTGGAAAACCACATAGTTGGGCCTCTTTTTCTCAATGCTAACTTAACCGGTGAATTGTATCTGGAGATGTTACAAAATGATATTGAGGCGTTAATTCTTGAAATTCTAGAAGATAATCCAGATGAATTCGACAACTTGGAAATAACGTTTCAACAAGATGGTGCTCCTGCACACTATTACGGTGCAGTAAGACGTTACCTAGATGAAGAATATCGTGGTAGATGGATATGACGCCGAGGTTCGATCGAATGGCCAGCTCGGTCACCGGACCTTACACCATTAGATTTTTTTCTATGGGGGTACTTGAAATCTAAGGTTTACGCTACAGCACCTGACAGTATTGCCATTCTGAAACAACGAATTGTTGAAGAATGTAGGGCAATTTCCGCTGACACACTGGGACGAGTACGACAAGAGTTTAGCAATAGGATGCATTACTGCCAGGAAGTAGATGGAGCACATTTTGAACACTTATTATAAGAACTGGTTCTTAAATCTTTATTAATTAAATGCGAAACTATAATTTTCGTATTTCTTCAATTTATCAATCAAAATCAGCCGAAACCCAAACAAAATTGGTATGACTAAATAGGTATTTTCAATACCTTTCAAACGAGCTGTCACTTGCCATAGGGTCCCATTTAAAATTATTGGTCACAGTGGCCTTGTGACGTCATTTATGACTATTGCGTCACCTGTTATGACCAGTTGAGAAGCCTACATCCGTTTATTTCCACTCTCCACATTTCATTATTATAAGTATACCCGTTCAAAAGATACGAGGGGGGGAGGGGACTAGCACTGTATTTTTTAACAATACAGACAACTCTTATTTTTAGATATTTTTTATAAATCTTGTAATCATCAGTAATACTTCTATATTCAAGCTTTGTCCACAAGATTTACTCTTACTGACATTAAAGTATATTTATTATTATTATTATTATTATTATAACTCTCTGCAGGCGCGTACTGGGGCACTTTTGGGAAAACTGTTCCTCGAGAGTCCATGCGATTTTTTACGAAAATGGAAATCATTTTGAGTTTTTATTTATGTGCTGTGTTAGTGTGTTTGGGGTCCGATTCTATTTATGGTTGTTGTGTGTGAGTTTTTGGTATTGGAAATCATTATTTTGTTAAAATACAGGAATTCATAAGGCGGCTTCGATATGGCTGACGTGTGTTCTATCATTGTTAATCCGAGTCTATTGAAAATTGCTATCTGGAGGTTTTTGGGGTCGCAGATTATGATTTTATTGTCAAAATTCAAAATGGAGGATCTAATAAGGTGGACGAGATTTTGTATTTATTTTTGAGGTCGCAAATCATGGTTTGTCAAAATTCTAAAATTCGAAATATTCAATATTATATGAATAAAGATTCCATTTTGAAGTGCTCTAGCTCGCTAGTCTTATTCATTCCCACCACACCAATTCAATTAATGCCACACGCTACACTCAATATATCATATTAGCATTGTTCTACAGTGCTTTCGTAAAGTACTGAATAAATTTAATTTTTAGCCAAACTATCCATTTCTGAGGAATCTCCTGAAACAGGTCTATATTTAATCACAATTTTCTACATTTATAAGGAAAAATGAAATATACAGGGTGGTCCACGTTTGACTATTGACGTCCGCGACAATTTTTTCAAGTGGAACACCCTAAATATTATTGAATTTTTGAAATCTCCATGGAAAGACGATTTCAAAAATATATCACATATAGGGTTGTATACAGTGCGTCCGTTAAATACAGTGCTCCCAGTAAAGTATTGGATAAATTGGTAAAAAATTGAAGGAATAATTTTTGGAAAGAACGTTCGAAGCCGTCGAATTTTATTTTTATTTGGGCATTCTTTCAAATTTAATCAATACATGAATGATTCGTGTAGGAGAAATGACGTCATCGGTATTTTTTAATGGCAACTCCATTTTTCATTACGGAATGTGAAAAGGTGATAATGAGTATGGGTGAAATGAAAATAAAATAAGAAAAACTATTTTGAAATATGAAAATACTAAATTTAATGGCAATGATAGCTTCAAACAACGATCAACTTACATGTTCGGATTGTGCACCGTTTGCTATCTGACAGTACCATAGACGATGAATAAATTCTTTTTGAACATTGTCAATAACGTCAAGAGGTATACATTGTATCTTGTGACGAATTCTTGCTTTTAAATCTTCTAAATTCTCCGGCCCATAACAAACACTTACTCTTTAATATCCCCACAAGAAGTATCAAGTGGTGTCAAATCTGGAGATCTAGCTGGCCACTCAATCGGTCCCCTTCTCCCTATCCAACTATTCGGAAATACAACATCTAAATAGTCGCCGACAGCTGCTGCATAATGTGGAGATGCACCATCTTGTTGGAAGAAAGAATCAGTTCTCAGAAGATCAGTTCCCTCTAGGTCTGGATACAAAGCTATTAGTGCAGGAATAAGGTCGAATCGAAGAAAATTCAAATATATTGCGTCAGGTTCACGTCAAAGAAATAGGGACCCAGAATTCTTCCGTCGACTATGCCACACCATACATTCACTTTCTGTGGATTTTGAGTGTGATACTCCAATCATCCATGGGGGAATTATCGGTAGCCCAATAACGGCAATTTTGCCTATTGACGTGGCCATCACAAAAAAAGTAGCCTCGTCAGAAAAAAAAATATTTTTTACAAAATTATTATCATTGTTGCATAGTGTTGCAGTTGTTTGCAGAATTTATATCGCCGATCAAAGTCGTCTTCATTCAGCTCTTGGATAAGGCGTACCTTATAAATGGTGCTTTGCTTTCTCAGAATTTTGTTGACTGTAGACGCTGCCATATTGAATCAGAACCAATTGGTTGAGTGTTGTGTGATGATTTTCATGCACTGCCAACACAACATTAAGCTGATCGACTTCTGGTGGTGAGGGTCGGCCAGATTTAGGAAGATCACGGACATGCCATAATTCACGATATTTTAACTCAACTTTGCTCACCATGCTTTGGTTAATAGGTTGCCGATCAGATAATTGCATTTAACAATGCAACCACTTCAGGAAGATCACGGACATGCCAAAATTCACGATATTTCAATTCTTTCTCGTTCATTTAATTCAATCATTTTCCATGAAATGACAAAGTTACTACTCAATAATGTATCGATAAACGATAAGATATGTTATTCTTTAAAGAAATAACTTCACAGAAACTATTCAGCAATAAAAACAAAATTCTGGTCGCTATGGCTACTGTCAAGTAATGGTAATAGTTAGATAGCAAACGGTGCACAATTTGAAAATATAATTTGATCGTTGTTTGAAGCTATCATTGCCATTAAATTTACTATATTCATATTTCAAAATAGTTTTTCTTATTCTATTTTCATTTCACCCATACTCATAATCACCTCTTCACATTCCGTAATGAAAAATGGAGTTGCCATTAAAAAAATACCGATCACGTCATTTCTCCTACACGAATCATTCTGTATGTATCAATTAAATTTGAAAGGATGTCCAGATGAGAATAAAATTCGACGGCTTCAGCGTTATTTCCAAAAATTATTTTTAATTTTCGAGAGCACGAATTAACGGACGCACTGTATACAAACCATATGTGTGATATATTTTTGAAATCAGCTTTCCATGGAGATTCAAAAATAATAATTATAGGGTGCTCCATTGAAAAAAATATTAGTCAAACGTGGATCACCCTGTATATTTAATTTTTCCTTGTAAATGTCGCAAATTGAGATTAAAATCGACCTGTTTCAGGAGATTCCTCATTAATGGATAGTTTGGCTCAAAATGAATTTATTCAGTACTTTACGGAAGCACTTTATATAATTATTCTGTTTCCATTGCTGTTCCGGATTCAATTCGACGTGATAACCCAAAAATACAAAAACCTCTTTTTATTGGACCAAGTTGTTTATTACAGCAATTATATATCAAAAAGTAACTTGAGTGCCTAACAGACTCACTCTTTTGAAAAGCTCGGCACAGCTCTGACATATATTATCACTCTATTATTATTATAATTACGTTTTTTCAATACCTGATGTTTTCTAATCTCCCCATGAGAATCCGCAGGTGTTAATCGAAAATCCGACGTGCGGAAACTTTTCCCTGTCTCGCATCGTACGTCATATGTTCTTTTCATTTCGTTGCAGATTAACTGAAGCACATAAGAACGCCATACGCGCCATCCGAAAAATCAAATATTTCGTGGCGAGGAGGAAATTTCAGCAGGCGAGAAAACCGTATGACGTACGAGATGTTATCGAGCAGTACAGCCAGGGACATTTGAATATGATGGTGCGGATAAAGGTAAGTGGGGGTTATTTCCACACCAAAATATAGACTTTGCCAGTCAGTATAAGTAATGAATTCAGGATAATTCCAATGTTGGATTGAAAGGGGCAACATAGTGTAAAACCTTCCCGATACATTTTCAATGTACCGAACGTAGCGGCCACGATCCTGCGAAACTGTTATACTCTGTATATAGAGCTTGGAAAATAATAATGAACTGAAAGAATATATTCATCGAGAAAGATCACATTAAAAACTTTGAAAAAAATCCAGTATTAATATATAAATTCATATTACGAAAATTATATTATTCAATGAGTATTGAAATCAATGAAAACAAAAATTATAAAAATAACACTATATATCTGTGCTGGGGACGAAAATATAATCACGTGGGAAGCAGGGAATTCCTAAAATAAAAGAACAAAAAAATCGTAAATAAATATGAACTTCAGTAAACTACGGGTTCATAGGCAAAATGGATTGCCTATTTATATTCTACCCTGACACAGCTGTCTCATAGCAGGAGAGAGAGTGTAATTATATTCAAAAATAGAATAAAGCCACATGGTAGATGAAATTATAATCGGTTATGGGAAAATGCTTCATGGGGTGAACACGAAGATATATAAACCGTTTTGTAACAATGAGATTCATTCCATTCGGGTATTCCTTTTAATTCAGTATGTGTTATGATGAGTACCGGCATCTTCAATTGAGTTAATTTGATCAGACCATGTTTTGGTCAGCTAGATGAAAATTTTCAATAGTACTTCAAGTTATATTTAGATACAAACAAGTTAAATATGTACCAGTCATTAGGACTCACACTGATGAGTCGATCTACATACACTGATATGTAGTTAAAAGAATTCATCCGAATTTCATCATTTGCACCAGAAGAAAATAAATAATTGATTACTTTACGGGATTTTCAAAGATTAAACTAAAATCACAAAAATAAAAATATTTGCCAGATAAATTACCGGAAATATTTTAGTAATTTGTGTGAATGTGAGGTTAGAATGTTTAGCAGAATTTTTAATAGAGTGGATTGAATAACAGATTTTGAAATTATATAAATTTCCGATATTGAGTCATTCATTGGGTTTATACAAGTTTACAGATAGATGGTTCGAAGTATTGGTATCTGAATATATATTTTATTATTCTGTTATGTTTACTTCATGGTTTTAAATATTTAGATTTGCAGTTCCCCAGACTGATATAAGGTATTGTATTTTGAATAAAAAAGACAAAAATAAATTTTTCAATATTTCAAAGGAAGATAGTCTCGAATCCTGAATATAATTCCAACCATAGGTGATGGTGACGTCTTCAATTTCCTATATGTTCACTGAAAGAAAGAGTTTTATCCAAATATAGTCCAAGGAATTTAATTGTAATGGAATATTTGAGATTATTAGAGCCAAATTAATTGTAGGATTTTGAACATTTGTAAGTTTGGTTTTAATTATAAACATAAACAAGATTTTTAATATTAATGTAAGCTTATGCACATCTAGCCAATTAAATTATTTCAATTCGTTTTTCATATGAATTTTGATGCAATCTAAGTCATAACTATTGTGAAGTAATGTAGTATCATCCGCAAATAATTTTAATGATCCGCCTAATTTCAAATTTTGAAGCCGAATTCATATGAATTAGAAAGAGTAATGGTCCTAATATAGATTCTCGAGGTACCCGACAAGATATATCTCTAAAAGAACTATTATAATCTCCAAGCTTACCATATTGTTTCCTACCATATAAATAATTTTCAATCCAGTTATGAACCACTCCACGAATTCCTATTTCATATATTTTTTCAATATAATTTTATGATTAACAGTGTCAAAAGCTTTACGTTGATCCAGTGAAAGGAGTCCACATTTTTTATTTTCATCTAATTGTAATTGGATATCTGTTATGACATCTAATACTGCAGACTCTATATCACTCTATATACTATCCCTCACATAGATTTTTTTTGAATCCAAATATTATTTCAATCTGCTGTAAATAGCTTTCTCAAAAATTATAGAAAAAACTTTAAGAATTGATATTGGTCTATAATTATTGGGATCATATTTTTTACCATTTTTGAAAATAGGTATAACTTTTGGCCATTTTTATATTTTTCGGTAGTTTTCCACTCTCAGAAGATTTATTTATTAGTATACTGAGAATGGGTGATAATTCTGATTGAACCTTTTTTACAATATATACATTCAAATTATCAAAACCATGTGAAGTAACTGATGATTCTTCAATTTCTTGGCTAGTTGTTGGTTCCAGAAACATAGAAGATACAGAACTATATTTATATAAAGAATCATCGTCAATATTAGTAATGTTACCAGATATTTTTTTTGCGATTGTTCAAAATGTTCACATATTTCTGTTTTTTCTTCAATTTTCTTTTTTAAAATATAATGGATATCTGATGTTCGTTGATTTTTATTGTAAAGAACTTTATTATGATTTCCACATAGATTTTGTTTTTTTTTTTTAAATTTTTTTTAATTTATTATAATAATCATAGGATTCTAAAAAGTATAAATCAGGGGATTTTTCTTCTTCTTGTATGAAATTTATTCCTGATTTCAATTAATGTGAAAATTTCTGCATTAAACCATGACGGATTTGAAGGGTGTAATAATATTCGATGAGTCATAAAACAAAATATTTTCGATTTTACAGTGCACATAAACCTTGTTATTTTTGATAAAATTGATTGAAGCTCTCAACTGTGGAATTGGTTGATTGGGTGATTACGTCACAACAGTCTGCAATGGCGCTAGAAAAAAGCCATTTGAATTGTTTTTCAAGTTTTAGAAAATTCAAAAATAAGGAAGAAAATGACTAATAGACTTTTCACAAGCTGTAGAATCCATTAAAATTGTTTTGAAAACTTTTGTGTCCTCGCCCATTCACTTTTTATTTTCGATTGATATCTTCATTGATGCTCATAATTACCTGGATAATAATAGTGGATTGGATAAAAACCATATAATTTTGCATGGAAACTTCTACGATAAATAAAATTTTGGTAATTTTTTCAAAAAACAATATTTCTCATGCAATATGCCAACTATCAAATATAGTTCAATATCCAACGTTAGCAGGTGCCAGGAAAGGAGTTGTTTTTATTAGATATCATTATATTTTCATTTCTGTAAAAAAAAGAGTTTCCAGTTGTTTTTTTATCATCATTTGTTTGTTATTGTCTTCCAGGAATTGCAACGAAGGTTGGATCAAACATTAGGAAAGCCTGGCAGCTATTTGGCTGGTATCGACAGGGTAGGGAATGTTAAGCCGATGACAGTTGGTGCTAGGTTATACAGGGTAGAGCAACAGGTGAGTCTTTCACACAGCCATGACAGTATTTGAGAGCTTGGGGATCGAAAACAAGAATGGAAAATAACGAAAAAAGCATTCACATGTATAGGAATTCTCTGAATGACTAAATTGTGGTTCCTAATACTTTTCTACAATTTATAACAGTGCCATATTTCCGTTTACAACCATTATTTGTTTTTTATTTCAGTTGGGCACAATGGATAAAAAGCTAGACGCCATAACAAATGTTATCAACGTCTTAGCACAAACACAACAAATTGGTGTTCGACCAATTGAAGAGAATACCTGAATCATTTTTATAAAAAAAAATCTTCTTGCATTGTACAATTATCTATAGTCTTCAATTAATCATATTTTTTTCTGACGATTATGCAAACATATCCTCATATTGAATAATGGGTTATATTGGCAATTATTGCCGATGTCGTTATTGTTGATGAAAATCATTTTATGGAATATCAGCAGCGATGTAAGATCCTTCAAATATTCTCGAAATAACATATCTTTATAATAAATCATATCGATTTTCAAACATTACTGACAAACGAACAATTTTGTGAAACTTGAATGTACATAAGGTATAAATTCAGCCCACTCACACCTAACCCCGGTTAGTGAAATTGAAATCAAATAGAAATAATTCCTCATAGATATTATATATAATATAGAAATCACTCGAGATATTTTTATCAAGCTATAATTATTGTAAATATAACTTGTACATTTCAAATCGTTGTGTTTTTCTCACGAGTCATTTTTAACTTTGTCTTTCGATCCGCAACTATTGTAATAATAATCAATCGATATTTATCTAATTTATAAAGTAAGAGTTATATAGAATCGATAACCTCCATGGTACTTTTGGGCACATTGTGAAACTTTTATATATAGTATAAAGCGTATTTCTACACAACTTGATTTAGATTGTGCCTGTCTAAACTAGATTAAGCTTAAATACGCCTATATATAGGGTAGCCCATTAGTGTGGGAGTGTAGATATGTAAAAACGTTTCCAATGAAAGTTATACGCCTTACTTTGTTGTGAATTTCAATTAAGCATTCAAAAACTATAGGAAATCCATGTCCAGAGGGGGTGTTCGATAAATAATAAAGCAGCCATTTTCTGTTTTCCTACTGTATTTATTACATTTTTGTTATTACGATCTAGATAGATTACTCATACTATTATTGAAAGAAATAAAATTATCTGAAGTTGAATCAGAAGAGATTCTTGCTGTTAATTAACTATCCTTTTAAAAAAAATGGCGTTGTCAAGTTGTGTGCAATATTTGTTTTCGCTCAGTTCAAAACTTACAGGGTGATCCGTTTGGAAAACTGATGCTTTCAATTGCCCCACTTTGAATAAACATCTTGAGTATTTGTAATATTCTGATATACGCAACAAAGAAAGCAGCTTTACTTTTATGTAAAATATTTTTCCACAATCTTTCGTCACACTAATAGACCACCCCGTATATATTTCTTATGAAACAAAATAGACTTGTAAGTAAGTTGGTAACAATTTCATTTTCGGCGATGTGAATACGATTATCTGGAGAAAGTCAATGCATTTATGTAACATCAATTTCAAGCTGTTTTAGCACTTTTTTTAATCATTATGGGTCTCCAGACTTGCCATATGATGGAGTCAAAATATGATATGTGTTGGGTTGCTTCATAATTCTTTCGAAATCTTCCATAGGAAACATATCTTGTGGTGTACCACAGGGATCAATTCTTGGACCTATTTCGTTTCTCATTCATATGAACTCCATTTCAAATTTGACATTTTAAATCATTTGCTGAAGATACTACTTCAATTTATTATGGAAAACATTCACAAAAGTCAAGAAAAAGGCCGGTTTAATAACTGTATTGTTACGGGTTCATGAATAAACACTAAATGAAGAGAAATCTTCATTTATATACATTTCGAAAAGAATAATTTCTGATGAACAAATTGATCCATTAAATTTTAAATCGAAATTTTCAGGGTTGACCATTGACCAAACTCTTCCATGATCAACACATATTCAGATTCTCAGGAAAAAATATTTCCTATTATTGGCATTTTATTTTCCTTAAATATTCGAAAATATTTTTTTTCAGTCTGTGGTGGAACCATTGGAATCCCTTCAAAATAAAATAATCAAATGTATTTTCAAATTACCATTTATCATCTAAATTATATAAACCAAGGGATCTGCCTCATCGACTTGTTATTCAAATTGAAAATATGTTTTTTATCCATCGCACAAAGAATAAAAAAGTTTATCTCACATACAGTATTAATTATGAATATCCCACCAGACAGTCTCATAATTTAGAAAAATTACTAATGAAAGTCATTATATTATCGTGGAATGATTTATTACAATAGTTATTATGAAAAAAATTAAAAATATTTATATCATTATCAAGGAGGTTTTTTCTTTAATTAAAATTTGTCTGCAATGCCACAATTTTGATTTACTCATATATATTCCAGACGCTATATTTTTCCTTTGGTACCCAATATATTTCATCGCATAAAATTCTAAATGCAACGATATATCAACTAATAGATCGTTTCAAATAATCATACCAAAATTATATTTCAAATTGATGGTATCTCCTTTGATTTTCAACTTTCATATATGTGATTTCTGGTTTTCCAACTCTAAATTTACACTTTACGATTTATCGAAATGAAGCGACCCATACTTTCCTTATTGTGACTCCATTTATGTTATTTCATGGTACCATTTTTTTAATCCAATCGATCTAGAATTTTGCAGACCTGACAATCTGTAATATCTCCAATTCAAAGCCACCAATTATTGATACGACTGTAGATATCTTAATTTCAATAATGATAAATATACCCATTGAATATACTGATATCCCCTCATCTAGGATGCAGGGTCTTTGTATTCTAAGAGATAGGAATAATTTTTCCCTAAAACGAGATATGAGTTATTCATCTTGTTTGTCGATATCATGGTTATATACTTGTTTTTATATCCCAGTAGAGTAAAAGTGTCTACTTTTACTCCACCGGAGTAGAAGTGTTATTTTCTACCCCACAGGCGTAAAAGTAACCTCTTTCAGTACGCTGATGTGAAACTGGAAAAAAATATGCCATTGATCAGGGAATCCGTACAGTTGCTCGAGTTAATATACTGATTTGGTTTTTGGTGTTGGTTTATCTGAATATTGTTTTATTATAGATTGTTGTTCAAACAACAAATGTTTCTACCAACACTTGCTATCGTGTGATTGGAGACTTGTTTTTTTTACAAATTCATACCTGAAGATTTCCTGAATCTACAGCGTTGCCATAATCCGATTTCACTATCATTGTTTCAACATTGATTGAGATGGAAAAATACTGTTGAATGAAGTGAAACGAAAACCACCTTCATTATTCATCCACTTTTGATGGCTTTTGAAAAACACGCTGAGGATTCATGAAATCTGAGGTCCCCTTAGATGAATCCATAATTATATGTTGTTCATTCGTCATACTAGATGACACACATATGGTAAAACAACTGTAGGTACTGCGAAATTAGAACTTTATCAATGATGAATCACTACCTCTATTCCCAGGCGGGCAATTCTTAATTAATCGTTTGGTGCTTATTGAGGTCCGTCATGACAATATTTTGGTGAGGAATTCAAGAAAAATGGTGGAAATCAGTAGTTAGGGTGATAATAATAATAATATATGTTGAAAAATCGAATTTCAATCTACAACATTTTTTATGTGTTTACAAAGGTTTTGGCTGCTACCAAAACAGCTATTGATTGAACTCTTACAATGAAGGGATGAAAAAAGTTTTTTAGTACTTTTTTCAAGGCGAGTAATTGGTCTTCAATCTCAATATTCAAAAAACGATATTTACAATATTTTTATGGTGTTTTTCAGGATACAAAAAATACGATTTAACTCAATCAAATGGAAATAATGATGTTTTTTGCATAAATTGGTGAATTTAGAAAAAAACGGGGGGCACGATACTCGGATTGTTATTCTTTGGACACATCATATGAGAATAAAACAATAACTTTACCTCAGCACATACACCAATTATAACATATGCATATGAATATACAAATGAATTGTCAAATCATACATTTTGAAAACGTACCTACAGTATGACAAAGTATCCTATCATTTTTCTTGTCTGCTGAAGTACGAGTTTGATGAATTACACTTCTGGTGCATTTCATTCTGATATTTTTCGAAAAATAGTGGTGTGCTTGAGTACGTTCCAAAGTTTTTCTTTCTGAAATATTACTCTCGGATATTTCACCATCCTAAAATAGTGGCTACCGGTTCTACAACAAACGAATCAAAATGTTTATTTGCAAATCCTTTACCTATATTTTCTAGATTATGTGTTTGTTAATTACATTCGAATGATTTTATTCTCAAAAAAAACAGCTCTGAATTAGGTTCAAACATGATGTGGAAAATCATTGAAAAACACTTTTATTACAGAGATTGATCACTAAAAACAATAATACCGTTGAGAAAAATCGATTTTCGCCATCGATTTTTCGTTGAAAATGTCTTTAAAAATCTCCGACCGCTCGGAGTGGCATTTCGGTAGCATGACGTCACGATACTGTTGAAACTCGGACCGGATGGATGCATTGTGTAGAAATAACAGTCTATGAAGGAGATGTTAATCAAAACAATTCCTGTTTGGATTGTAAAATCGAGAGAATCAGGATATTTTATAGATTTTTTTATTGGGAAAATCCCTGTCGTTTGTGATTATTTTATATATTTTTTTATTGGGAAAATTCCTGTCATTTGTGATGGAACTATGGAAAAATACATCAAAAATGGAGTTATTACCAATATTCGTGAACTTACAACTAGAAATTTATTGCACTACTTTTTTATACGCTGTCGGAAACTATTTTTTTTCTGTTTTCAGGGGTTGTAAACATGCGATAGCTTTTTTAATGTGGTGATATCGCCGGGTCGAAAAATCTGCTGTCACCGAAGTACTGTGCTACTGAAAAAAAAATCCGTTTTGTCTACAGTAGAAACAACAAAAAAATTCATAAAAGTATCTGAATTCGATAATTCTGCTGTTCTGTCTGCGCCATACACAAACGATGCAAAAACAAAAACTTTTTACGCGAATTTTTAGTGACAGCTCAGGAAAAAAAATTGACTTAAATAACAACATTTTTTGAGAATTATACATAGATATAAAAATTAATTGAAAAATACAAAAGCAAAGTTTTAAATATAAAATAATCTCAAGATGAAAATCTTGGTTGAAGCCCGGGACACGAAGTGATGGCGCATTTGCTGTTTCAGTTGGAAAAAAACCCGGAAAAACCCTCAACACCATCAGAAATCAAATCATCAACTTTCTCATAGGAAAGGACACATGGGAGATGAGTGAATCAATCTTGGAAAAAACACGGGAGTCATGGAAGAGGTACCAACAATTAGATTAAGGGTGTTTGCAATATGCCGTATAGTGTCCATTGGAAATGCTGCCGCTATGTTTAGATATGGTCAAGATATTATAAAGAGTATTCATTCCATCCTGAGCAGAATATTGTTCCAAATTCAAATCTTGTATGGAAAAATTAATCACATTGTCCAATTTACTGCCATCACTCGAAGAAAACACGTTTTAAATGTATAACCTAAATTTTTGGGAATGTATACGAATCATCTTTTTGAATTCCCTTGTCATTCCACAAGTGGACAGTATGGGCTCGCATCGTCAGTGAAAGTCTCCTCTTCTGTCAACAGTTCACTACTTTGTTTGACAAGTCTGGAATAGAAATTGAAAGAACCCAGAAAGGTTCGAAAGTAACGGAGCAGTAATTACAAGAAGTACATCTTAACATAGACTTCAGTTGACCGGCAAATGTATCCACAATTTTGGAATCATGAGTAGACAGATATCTTGTCCAAGGAATGGAGGCTTTCTGATTATCATTCATGATAACAAAATCGTTTGGTGATGGATGATTCTCTGCACTCGACATGTTCAAATCTTCATGTAAACCTACCAGAAATTCTTCCGAATCTGCTGGGACGATAAGATCAAAGGAAGGAGCAAAATTTCTGAATAGACGGACGGAATGTGAAGCATTCACCATTTTCCGAGAAGAATCAGGACTCCAGATATTTTCAATCAAAGATATAAAAGATTTCACTAGATCTCCTTTCATTCTTGATGTAGTAGTATTTAAATCCTCCATACAAAAACCATTCTTGAAAACTTCCAACAAAACCTTGGTTTTCGAAAGACATTGGATCATACTATTCATACAACTATAGTATTTCCTACATTATTCAATCCTCTTCAATCCAAATGTAAAAATGGAGTCCCTTGTTGTTATGGCATGCTCACTTATATTCAACGAAGAATCCATAAGTTCATTGTTCCTGTAATTCAAAGAAGGTGATAGAGAAACTGATACTGATACTAAGTGATTATCTTTGATGACTGATATGTATTTCGTAGGAAAATTGGGACGATAACATAATTCATCCAGTGGATGCGATGGAGGAATTTTACCCATTACAGAAGAAGCATTGCCCCTTTGAATTTCTATACTCATTCTTTGTATAAAAAATGAACGTTTATCTTTTGTAGCGCTGCCCAATCTCCTTCCAATTTTATGAATAAAAGACAGAGATTCAGGACTAAAGACATCAAAAGTTTCGACAGCTATTGGATGGAAAAGATAATTAAAGAGCGTGAAATCATGCGTTCGTAAATTCAACAAATCGTAATATAATTAAAAAAATTGATTCATACTTCCGCTGATGAATTTGTTATTTTCCCGAGCACTGTTTTGAACAAAAGAACTCTTGAGTAGGTCTCAAAACGACTCTCCATTGTGGCATGAGTTACAGCCTCATTATAATGCTCATTGGAAATGTGGGGCAGAACGTCTTTTTCAATGAATACTGTATAGAGAAAGAGTATGTGTTTATTTTCCAAGATACAGAACCTTATTGATAAACACTGATAAAAATAAAACATTTAAATAATCATAACCAAATAAGTGTACAATAGGCGAGACACTAATTTTTGAAAAAATACCACAATGTCCAGAACAGATTTTTTTATTCATTGGGCATATGACGTCAAAAGAAGCGGCAATAACGCTGTGTTTGAATGTCTCACTGAATTTGAGGGTTTTAGAGCAGCACACATATTTTATCACTATATTTCAACTTCAAGCACATATGAGGCAAATTTACGAGTTTGTGATCTTGCCTAATACGCAATTACATGAAAATAATACATATAAATAATCACATCCAGGTAGATATACACTTATAATATTACATAAAAGCACCAACAATATCATATCGCTTCGTCATTAGAATATTCTATCAAGTTATAATAGGCTTTGGATACCAGTCTTTCGTGTAACTTTTCTCTAAAAGCTTTAAGAGAATCCGAGTTTTTTATATCTGCAGGTAACTTATTATACATTTTGACACCATTGTAAATTATTGAGTCTTTAATCAGGGGAATAAATACTGTATCTAGTTTTCCATATCATCCTTCAAAGTGAAATGATCCTCGCAGCA
This sequence comes from Gonioctena quinquepunctata, assembly GCA_018342105.1. Classification (NCBI taxonomy): domain Eukaryota; kingdom Metazoa; phylum Arthropoda; class Insecta; order Coleoptera; family Chrysomelidae; genus Gonioctena; species Gonioctena quinquepunctata. The sequence continues at coordinate 109,853 of JAFIRS010001913.1, read as the reverse complement.
AAACAATTGTGTTTTTGTTGGTATATACTTGCGACGAGAAACACAAAACCACTTTTTTTCCTTTTTTTTTTCGAAGGGCACGCAAAAAAAATATTTTTGCGGTATTTTTCTTGTTGAATTTTTACAACCAGGTACATAACACCAACGGTAACTGATTTTCGGAGTAGGCTCTTTGAAAATTACAGAATGAATATTGATAATGACGCGAACAATAAACACTTCACAATATTAGCGGCAGCAAAACGTACTCCCTGCCTACTGCAGGTGGGCCCGATTGTGACGTCACGCGGTCTCTCCAAGGTCATGAAGGCGTTTTGTAACTCGGGTTTTTAAAACGCTGTGGCATTCTCAAAATTCTTTGAGAAACGTGGGGAAAAAAATTATATAGGCGTATGCGTAGATCCCAAATATACATTGAAAAAAAATCATGTCCCCCAACCTTTAGGTAATGTAGGCTTCTGAAATTTTCACATACTGATAAATTACGTCTTGTCAATTGTGAAATATGATGAAGTACGTTCTGTGTCTCCAATAGTACCTACAGTATGTTACCACATCTGTGTGATTTATGAAGAACTTTATGTAGTAACTGGTTTGTTCTCATAATTGTATCGAAAATTGAAAATATCTACCGATGCCTTTCCATGATGTAATGCAATCGCAATCACTAGGATAAGAAATGTGTATCGAACATTCTTGGAGCATTCCGCTGATATGTTTTGTATTCCACAGCACTTTCCGAGAGCATATTTTGATGAAACGAAAACAATGTTGTTTGGATGACATGCCATGAAAGTTGTTTTCCAATAATGGATGAGTGCCTCTAAATCTGTGATTTCTCTTTTATCTTTGTGTACTATAACCGAATTACGAAAACCATTACAATTTCTAGTGAGGACCAAAATTTTTCTAGAAGATTATCAGGAACCAATAATAATCCTTCAGACATTCTGATACTCATATTTACAATATAATCGCGAAGGAGTTTTCAGTATGAGTATAGTTGGAAGATGTTTTTTCTTATTGTGATCGGTTTTTCGAAAATTCATTCATTATCTTGTTGACCCAATGTACGCTGATTTGGAAAATTCTTATTCCAAACAGTTCCGAACGCAATGAAAACCTTATAACTAGGTATTGTATCGATCTTTTGTCTTCATTGCTTTGTTGATTGTAAAGAATATCAAAGGTTTACTCGTCTAATAAAGAATAGCAATAATTTTAGAAAATACTCGTATCGCGTTGATAAAGGTTGAGCTCACTGCTGAATTGGACGATTTATCAGAACCGAAAATGTATGGGCATAAGCAACCTAACTCAACCTACATTAGGTATATATCGCCGAAAGTTTTTTGCGTTTTAGAATTCTGAATTCTGAAATTGTTGACTTGAAGTAGTTGATGAATACTGAGTTTATTTGTTGTTGAATACCAGTTAAACGTCTTCAATTATTGTATCAGTATTTTTATTCGAGTAAAATTTCAACTAGAAGGTGTTGGTTTTAGTCTGATCAACAATTTCAAAATGGTGTAAATTATTGATAAAGCTCCTAAAAATATGAGAAAGCCCATGAAACACGTATATAATTTAAACTATAAGAGATATGGATATGATTAAAAGGTAATTTTATTACTGAACCAAATTGTCCTGGAAGTCCATTGCTGTATTTGCATTTTTGAACAAGTTGTAAGTCAGAAAAGATACGAAAATGTCAAAAAAATATTTTATTTTTATAAACAAATGCATTTAACAGCTGATCAACAATAGCTACAAACTTGATCTTCAACTCATTCCTTTATAAAAACGACTTGAATGTCCATTATCGTATCTCTAATAGTTCAAAAGTTATATCAGTTACTTAACAAATCAAGTATATTTTATTACATATGGCTGTTTCTGTAATCCTAATTACTTTCAGAAAAAAATATAATGTTAGTCAGAATTTTTTATTTATCCAATTGTTAAATCAATAAACAATGAAATTATTGTTAAAAAAAATATTTTTTGTTACCCTATTGAGATTGCCAATTATATTTTTAAAGAAAAATAATTTCTCAACTAATTATTAAACAATGGAAATATAAAAAGAAAATTAAAAAATAAAAAATGTTTTAAAAAAATTTTTTTTTAAATATTTTTTGTCATGACAACAAAATGGTATTTTTTTGATATAGTGAACTTGTCTATTTGTTTATAAATAATTGATCAACAAATGATGTAAAAAAATCTTACCCAGCGTTACTTAATGCCATTGTTATATGCGAAAACGGCAATAACATTTGTTTAAAAAATATTTTTTTACATATTTTTTAATATTTCATTAATTTTTCACTTTGAACAATTGTAATAAACAGAATAAACGATTTTTTATAAACTTTTATCACGAGATCTCCTTAATTATACTGGCCGGCAGAAATTCTTTTATTAATAAGTTTTCACTGATATCGATACGTGCAATCGCTTCTGCATCAGAAGGAACCCCAAAAGACGTTGTACAGTGCCGTTCGTCTTTTCGTGTTCGGCGGAAAATAAAAAAATTAAAAATTTTGTTTCAAAACACACTTATTCGAAAAAATATCGAAAAATGTTATTCGGAAAAGTTGTTCAGAATAACATTTTATAGTTGTACAAGGAAATCTGATATGAAAAAATTAAAAAAAAAAATTGCCATACAAAAAATTCAATTTTGGACAAATACATTTTTGACGAAGAAACTCACTAGTATAGCCAACAGTAATATTTTGAATAAAATTTTGTAAAGATTCGTCAGCTATTTCTATTTTATTCGGAGAAAATTTATCTGTGAAATTGCCACAAAAACTAACAAATTTCAAACTTTATAATAAAATTAGAAGCTGAAATAATTATAAACCAAACAATTTAATACATAATCGAAACTTTGTGATTGTCTATCACTCGACATGTCTACCCTGACGTTCAATACATAAAGTTGTTCGGGATTTCATTAATCTGGACACATTTGGTGTAATGTTATTGATACATTGTCGTGTTAAATGGTCGATATTATGAAATGGCCGATGTTTATAAACCTTATTTTCAAGGTACCCGCAACAAAACATTAAAAGTACCTTCTTTATTAGTGACGGGCTAACTATGTGGAATTTTGTAAGGATTTTCCACACTGACTGTAGCTTTAAGTTTGTTTAAAATACACAACACAGTAGATCCATGGATATTCGCATTTGGGTATCTAGCATTGAATATATTAGCTGCTTCTCTGAAACTATGGAAACGATCGCCACATATTAAGACGAGCTCAATTTTTTCTTGCAAACTTAGCTTTTCTTGGGGCATCTCTAATCATTATTAACGAACAAAAAAATGTTAAACAACTTTTACAAAGGAAAACACTATACAAGACCTTAAATACCTGGATAAATAATAATAACACTACTAAATCGTTTGACAACTCTCAATACTATATTAGCTATATTAGTGAATTGTGTCATGGCCTCTTCAATCATGAGGAAATCTGTCGACGCACGCATCAACAATGATAATATTGTAGTATGCATGATTCCAACATTTTGCCAAAAATCAATAGATTTTTTGTTCGAATAAAATATTTAAATTAAAATTGTGTAGATACAAGGACCTTTATTAATAATAAACAGTATCGGGATTATAATATCTCTTATGAAGCAGCTGAACACATGGCAAATCCAGAGATTTTTTTTTTCGAATAAAATAGAAATAGCTTGTGAATTTTTACAAAATATTATTTAAAATATTTCTGTTGGCTTTACTAATGACTTTCTTTGTCAAAAATGTATTTTTCCAAATTGAATTTTTTTTATGGCAAAAACACTATTTTTATTTTTTTATCTCAGATTTTTTTTCAAAATATGTACATAGCTATAAAATGTTGTGATGAAAAAATTTTACGAATACAAATTTTCCATATTTTTTTCAAATAAGTGTTTTGAGATATGATTTTAATTTTTTTTAGATTTTCCGCCAAACACGAAAAGATGAAAGGCACTGTACAACGTCTTTTGGGGTTTTTTTTTGATGCAGAGGCGATTGCACGTATCGATATTTTTCAGAATGTATTAACAAAAGAATTTCCCATATTATGCGTACTTTCTGCCGGTCACTGACTATACAGGGTGTTTCATAATTGAATGCTGATCCTAAAGGGCGATAATCCTTGGATGATTTCAAGAAAAATTCTTCATTTGAACATAGGTTCGCATCCGCTTCATTTCTGAGATACAGGATGTTGAAATTTAACAAAAAAAACAGTTCTTCCTTAATATCTCTGAAACCGCTTTGGATTTTTTTTCAATTCTGGTACATGCAAAGTTCGCATAAAAATACATTTTTTCCATGATAAAGGATTTCTTAATTTTCATCAGTGGCGTCCCTGTTAACATGCCCTGTCATATTTTTGATCAAAATAATGATACGCCACTGTCTTTTTTCCAAATAAATATTATTTTTGTAATTGTCCTTCATCTTCATCTTCTTTCGTCAGGCGGACGGTTTTCGATTTAGAAAATAAAATACATTCATTTGCTTGTCCCTATTCGATTTTTTCTCTCAGTCTTAATTTCACAATTGTGGTAACCAAAGGATCTAGGCAATATTTTCATAATTTTATGTTAATTATTATTTAGTTTTTGTAATGAGTACATATAAAAATACGTTTTTCATTTTTTAAAACAACTATTATGAACAAAAAATACCAAAATCAAATTAACTGTTCAAAATGTCCGCTTCCTGCAAGTATGCACGCTTCAGCTCTCATTGACTCGCGTACTCTTTGGAATATTCCTGGTGTATTCCTTATTGCTTCACAGGAAACTATTACGCGGTTTTGCAATTCTTCCTCAGTTAGAATTGGTTGACTGTACACCAAAGTCTTGAGATGTCCCCAAAGAAAATAATCAAGACTGTTTAAGCCTGGGGATCTGGCACTCTTGATACAGTCGCCTGGCTTCATATGCGTTCCCGTCAGCAAGCCCATACAAGTAATGCATGAGGGCTAATTCGGTATTTGTAAAATTTACCATGTTTTTTTTAATAAACAAGTAAATAATATCACGTATCTCCAATGAGCTATCGCTCATATTTTTAGGAGCTTTATCAATAATTAACACCATTTTGAACTTGTAGATCAGACTAGGATTTCGAATTGTATTTTATTGGTACAATTTGAATCATTTGGTGATTCTATTTGCACAAGGTTTGCACAAGGAGATGTTACGGGAATGCGTACCACAAAAAAAACTGACACAATAATTGGAAGCTTTGCATTTTCCATTGTCAAATTTCAATTTCGTTTCAATGCTATCATTTCTGTATTATTGATACAAGATACGAACATGGGTCTATTAAAATTTAGGTCATGTATTTACCGTAGATGCCTATTTTAGGGTAAACTATTTTCCATAAGCTTCGTGGGCCTTTTAGATTAGTGTAAATTCGATTGTGATAAGGTTGTAACAACGTTACAAAGTATTATTTCATGGATTTTACTCATATCCCTGCAACATGGTTTTGGCCAGTGTTTCTCTAGAATGAAACTGAAATCAATTCTGATGACTTTGAAGATAAAGTAAACGTTGCAAAGAAAAGTATATCTCATATTATTCAAAACCTATGAAAGCTGGGAAACCCAATACAAATCGATGCAAAATTGAGTTCTATATCTAATATACGTTATTCGACACGAAGCATTATGGCTAAAGCAATTGATTTAAAAAAAGTTTTTCCTTTAGGATGGATAGGGCGATAAATTTTGAAAATATTTTCATGTTGTACAGGGTGTGCCAAAAACACGAAACGTATCAACGTTGTTATTTTTTAAATGGAATGCCCGTATATTATTCCATTTTCGGATTTACGATCAAATAAAGCAATTTCATTGAGGTTTAATCACCTAACCTTATGTTTTCAAAATATTCTTATTTTGTGAAAATGTGTAGTTTTAATGCTTAAATTCTCAACTGTGTTTTATTTTTTAACCAAATTAATGCTACTAACTGAACAAATTTCATATAGCACTTGTGAAATATTCACTTACTTATACAAGGTGTGTAAAAATCAAGGCAAAATAATTACAATCTTTAAACGGTAATAACTTGTTTAATGTGTATTTTATGTCAACAGCAGATGTCAATTTATGTCTATTGAATACTAGTATAATTCCTATAGCTAAATCTTCACGTTTTCAATAAAATGCACATTTTCATTTTCAAACTGATTTTAAGATATTTATTATTTATGAAGTCGCCTATGGTGTTTCGACGTATCAGAATTGATTGAAATAAACACCGAGATCTAGTAATGAATGCGTTTATTTTTCAATATTTCAATTGTTATGTATTAGTTTAAATTATGAAGAGAATTAAAAAAAATTGTGGATATAAAACAAGCAATATTTTATATCAAGTGTTCAAAATGGCGATCATCAGACTCTAAACACAAACGTATCCTCTTTCTAAAACCTTCAGCAACTTTTGCCAACATTCGCGGCCTTACATTTAGAAAAGCTTCTCTGATGCAATGTTTCATATTGTCTGATGTTGTTGGAGGTGTATTATAAACGTTTCCTTTAATGTAACCCCATGAGAAGGAATCAGGTGGCGTCAGGTCGGGTGACCTTGGGGGCCAATTTTGGAATCCATTCCTTCCAATCCATTTTTCGAAAATGAACATTTGAATATTCACGGACCTCACGATGGAAATGCGGGAATAACATTCCATTTGAATGTAAAAAAATAAGGACCAATTGAATATTGACCAAGTTATGGATAATCTAAATTGATGTGGATTGGTCTCAGAATACTAGTGGAAGTTATGTCTATTAACGCTTGCTTGACTGATGCCGATATTTTCCGCAATTAGGTTTTGACTTGTATGGGGATTTTCGATTACAGAGGCAATCACCGCAAATTAAATTTCTTTGTTTTCATGTCAACAATCTTTCGAATGCTGCTTTATTTGGATGATTTCTGTTGGGTAATCTTTCAGCGTAAATTCGTGATGCCAGAAAACAGTTTTGATGACATTCTCCGAGTATAAAAATCTGTGGATTCTTTCGGATAAACTAGCATTTTTGATAACAAGATCACAAACTACTGCTATCAATAATAGGACAATTTGGATTAACACTCATAAATAACTGACAAATATAAGGAAATAATAATACAACATGTCAAAACGCATAGGCGACTTGATAATAATAAATTTAAAATCAGTTTGCAAATAAAATGTGCATTTTACTTGAAAACGTGAAAAGTTAGCTATAGGAATATATTTAGTATTCGATAGACAATTACTTGACATAAAATACAGGGCGTTTCATTTAAATTATACATGTTATTGCCGTCTAAAGATTGTAATTATTTTGCATTAATTGTTACACGCCTTGTACAAGTTGGTGAATATTTCACAAGTGCGATATGAAAGTTGTTCAGTTAGTAGCGTCTAGCATAATTTGGTTGTTAAAAGAAAACCCCAGTTGAGAATTTAAGCATTAAAATTGATACTACATTTAAAAAAATAGGATATTTCAAAAACAATAAGGTTTGGTGAATAAACCTCAATGAAACTTGGCTTTATTTTGATCGTAGAATTCGAAAATGAAATAATATCCAGGGTATTCCATTTAAAAAATAACAACGTCGATACGTTTCGTGTTTTTGGCACAACTTGTACAACATAAACATATTTTTGAAACGTAGCTCTAATAGGTCCCTATCCATCCTGAGGGAAAAACTTTTTTAAAATCAAATGCTTTAGCCATAATACTTCGTGTCGAATAAAGTGAATGACCCAATTTGAAAAAATGGACTTAAATCGTTTGAAATATGTCCTGCATGGGCTTGGAGCCCAAGGCATGCACACACTATAATTTTGAAGCTTCCCTCTTAAACTGTATTGCATTTTTAAATCATCAATACAAACCTCACAATTTTGAAAAAAACAAAATTCGATTATAGGAATAGAGAAACCTGATAAAGATTGATAAAAATTACAAAAATTATGTTAAATATATTATCTGTTCCCTACGAAGGCGTGGAAAAACAAAAAACAAAATATTTTCAAAAACATTTGGAATTGTCACTTTAACCTGACAATTGCCACTTTGAAGTGACAATTGTCGCTTTGAACTGAAATTGCATTTTAATGAAATTGTCACTTCAAATGACAATTGTCAGTTTCAAATACATTTGGAATTGCCACTTTGAAGTGACAATTGTCACTTTGAAGTGACAATTGTCATTAAGTGACAATTCCAAATGTTCTTGAAAAATATTTTGTTATTGTCCTTCTACACCTTCGTAGTTTCCTCATAATATTCCCAAAGGAAATTTCTCAACTTTCCAAAATAAGGGACACACTAATTGGCCAGTATATATAAAACGTTGTTACACCTTCAAATATAGTGATTGATTTAAATTGTGATAGCACTTTTTTCATTTACACAAACTTGAATTCTATTGTGTTTTTATATTAGTTGTAAATAATTTATAGCCGTTAAGCTCACAAAGTTCGTGATTCGATCTACTTGTTTGAATACTTAAATATTACAATATTACAATGTAAACATTTCACGAGATTTATCGATATTTACATTTATTGTCATATATTATAGATATATAGATTTCTCTTGGTGCAATTTTGACTTATAATTATTATAATACAGTAGATATGTTGAAGCTTTTACTAATTGTAAATTAAATAATGTCCACGCTTCTTGATTTTCTATCATCCCTCTTTTATCTATAACTCCTTTTTAATAAATTCCAATATAATAAAAATTATTCCTCTGCATCCAAGGTAGACCAGAATCAATCATTTTTCAAACAATTCAGGGTGAATTATAAGTAAATTAAGAAAAATCAAGACGAACTGAGTAAAAGTTCCGGAAGTGGGGTTGGGGTAGCTAAATATACGTTTTCAGGGTTAAATATTGGTTTCTTACGATTTGAGGCTGAAATATGCATCTTATCGAGATTTTTTTTTATGAAATTCGGTGAAAAAGTTTTTTTTTTTGTACTTTAAACAAGCTGTAATTTTTTCAAGGCAAAATATTCATTTTTCGATTGTATACGAATTTAAATAAAAAAAAAATTAATGAATATTGGTTTCAAATTTTTATTTTTATTTTTATCTGTGCTCATTTTCTTCATTGAACCTCGACTTAAGATGGCATGAAAAAATTTTGTTCGTAAGAAAAAACTTAAAATGAAAAAAAAAAAACTTTTTCATAATCGATTTTTCAGTAATCTTGAGAATTTCTTATTTTTTATTGCAAACAAATTAAGGCTTTTTTTAATATATATTCGTATACAATCGAAAAATGAATTATTTTGCTTTGAAAAAATTACAGCTTATTTAAAACGCAAAAAAAGTTTAAAAAATTTTTTTTTTTGCGGGAGATAAAAATTTAAAAAAAAAACATTTTAGCGTGTTTTTCGTTAATTTTGAGGTTATGTTGAAAAATGATCAATACAAAAGTTGAATTTTTTTCAATAGTATGCATATTTCAGTCACAAATCGTAAAAAACCAATATCCAATCCCTCAAAACGTATATTTACTCACCCCCCTTCCGGAACTTTTACTGAACCGTCTTGATTTTTCTTAATTCACCCTCAATTTTCCGATCACCCACATACGCTAAGAATTTTCCATGTATTCTGGTATTTAAAATCGGTTTGGCCCTGGTTTTTTCTTCTTCGGAGCCAGTTTGCAGAGGGGTGGGGGTAGTGAAGGTGGTCCAAAGAAAACCAAATTGAGAAAAAATTAATAATAATTTATTCAACAACAAATATGTTTAGTACACAGTACTATGTATAACATGATATGGACTAGATTAAGTTTTATATCCTCTTAATTCAACGTTAGCACCATCTCTAACACAAATATTCCGAAACAGTTATTGCACTTTTTCGTAAACTCATCGAATCTTTGGTTGAAATAATTCACTAGCACCAATACGTTAATAAATAATACTCAAAAAATTCAGTTGGGGAGCCTATGATATCTTTCGTGGCTGCTCATATTTGATGTGAGGTTTTTTTACGAAATGATCTGAGTCTACTTTTTCATAAAAATTAAAATAAATTTGCTTTGGTTTATTTGGAGATAAAACATAATATTTTTTCATCGACGTTTCGATTTTGATAAACTGAGTTTAGAGGTTGAAATGTTTCAAAATGAAAGTAAAAAGAAATAAAGAGATTTTTCAATTATTTCCATGATGCCCAACACAAAGAGCACTTGAAATCTCAAACCCCGAATACCACATAAGGAAACAAATTTTAAAAAATCTCCAGAATAACAAAGATTCTAACAAAACAAACAATATAATTTAAAAATATTATAAAAAATACAAAAAATAACTTATGTGACAATTCTTTCTGGAAAACTGGCAATAATTTTATAGAACAATCTAAAATCTCATCTTACTTCAAACACCAAAAGTCATATTACAAACAAATTTTGTCTACAAAATGAATAGCAATAATTGCACTCAACTATTGGTCAAACAGAGCGATATTTAAAATGAGGAATATCCGACCATGATAATCACAAACAAAACTTAATGTTAAATCAATTTGGTCATAATTTGTTTCACAAACTCTATGAAAAAGGCTTTTCTGCCATATGATACCAAAATTCCACCAATATTAGGAGATATATAGCCACAAGTCAGGTTCCTGAATAAATTGTTATCATTACATTTCTTGACCTACATTGAATTGCATGGGTTTGCAGATAGTTTTCTGAATTTTATCTCAGTATTCGTTTTGTCTACTTGCTAAATATCAAAGCTTGTCCTGTGAATTTATAATTTTTTCGTGTGTCTATCATGTCTGTTCATACATCAGTTTCCAATTGCATCTAACTCCGAAAAACTAAAACTTGGTGATAACTTGGTTATATTCCACGAAAATGTTACTTTTTACTTTAATTTCAAACATTTTCAACCTATGTAAACTCTTTGTTACAGAGTCTTGAAGATGAATTCATTAAAATTCGAAATGTCGTCATGAAAATATTAGTTTGTCTTCTAAACAACTGATTCAAGTCCCGACAAATCTTCTGGATGCACTACTAATACTGAATCACTAACCTACCTAAAAAAAAAGTTGAGCATATATTTCGTAAGTACATTTCTTTATGTTCACATATAGACAAAAAAAGAGTTGTCGGGGGAATACATTTTTGCACAACTAGTTTCCCAATGCCCAACAATGAGTTTTTATGCTTCTTCGAGAAGTAAATCCCTTTTTCTCAAGTCAAATTTTCAGCAGATTTGTCATCAACAGTGATGAATAAAATTTGAAAAAGTTTTATAATCGAACATAGTTAATGTAGGTACTACTTGAGACAATGGGTTCAGTAAGTAGTTTCAGGAGAGCAACAATATATTTTATATTGTTTCAAACCGAGAATTAACTATGAGCTATCCTTTTTAATGAGAGTACACTAGGAACAACATTTAGTTCAGTTCTTGATAGATATGCTAGGATTCTCGTAACAATATCAAGAAGGACAGCCAATAAAAACGCATATCTGAACACGATAAAGACACAAAAAAACGTATTGTCATTGTTACAGTACCCTGAAGATGAATTTGATAAACTTCAAAACGTCGACAAACAAAAGTTTTTTCCAACCAAACTGATCTGAATCCTCTGAATCTTCAGCTAAAATCAAACATAAAACTAGACTGCATTTTTTTTCATAGAGAGTTGAAATCGACGCTGAGTGAAGAATAGTTATGTATCCACCATAACGTTGAGTGTAATTTTTTTATGAGGATGCGGATTGCAAACATTCAAGATTTTGGCATACGAGGCATCAGCAAAATGTGTGAATCAGGTTGTTGATGAAAAAACTCTTGCAAGAAACATGGAATTCTTGAAATTGAAAGACCCTTAGACTTACACTGGGTACTCATTCAAAAAAACTTTTGCAAGGTTATTGACTGAAGATATGAAAGAGTGGCTGAAAGTTATGTAGCTCTAAAAAAATAGAAGTATAACATAGAACTTTGAATAACATCATAAATACAATAGTTCTTCGGATCTTCTTGCAGTATCTCTATCAAGTGTAGCCTAATAGACTCAGGGATAAATGGCAACGATTAGTTAAAATTGTAAAAGACGTTTCTCTCAAAAAAAGATGCCGATGAATAGTTAAAGTTTAAAAATATTGATATGAGAGAACTACAATTTATGTAGCAGATTCGGTCACTGAAAAAAATTAAATATAACGAAGAATTTTCAATAACAGACACGTTACAAATATAATAGCTCCACGAATTTTCTTGCAGAATCATTATCAAATGTAGCCTAATAGGTGTTACTCTTCCAACATAAATAGATGGTCACGAATAGTTCAAATTCTGAAAGACGTGCATCTCCGAAGAAAAGGCTAAGAAATGGTTGAGTTTTGAAAAAAATTATATGAGAGCTACAATTAATGTAGCAGATTCGGTCTCTAGAAAAATCAAAGTAGAATTTTGAATATTAGACACGTTACAAATACAATAGCTCTTCGGATCTTTTTGTAGTATGACTATCAAGTGTAACCTAATAGGCTCTTACTCCTCAAACAGAAATAAATGGCAACAAATAGTTCAAATTTTAAAGGATGTTTATATCCAAAGAGATGGTCTAGAAACGCTTAGAATTCGAAAAAAAAAAATATATGAGGGTGCTGCCATTCATCTAACAGATTTTGTTTCTAAAATAATAGAAGTGTATTGTAGAATTTTGTATGTTACAAATACAATAGCTCTTCTGATCATCTTGCAGTATCACTATCAAGTGTAACCAATAGGCTCTTTTAAATTCTTTCAACAGAGCTAAATGGCCATGATTATTATAAGTTTTTCAAGAGAAAATCTCTATAGAAGTAGTCGAGAATTGGTTGAAATATAAAAGTGAAATGATATGAGAGAGCTACAGTTTATGTAGCAGATTCGGTTTGTAAAAAAATAGAAACATGACGTAGAATTTCAAATAACAGACACGTTACAAATACAATAGGTCTTCGGATCTTTTTGCAGTATCAATATCACTCTAAAGGCTCTAAATCTTCGAACAGAACCAAATAGCCACGATTAGTAAAAATTTTGAAAGAGGTTTTTCTCCAAAAAAGTGGTCGATAAATAGTTGAACTAAAAAAAATTTATATCAATACTGTACCACTATTCATTCTATTCATATATTCTCCTCCGTCTTTTTGGGAATGAGTTGAATATAACTGCCAAAAAGTTTAAAGAATTCCATGTTCTTTCCATAAAAATAAAAAGTTTCATTTCTCAATTCTTCATCAGTGTTTTAAACGGGTGAATCAATGATACTGAATGATAAAAACAGTCGAATTATATATCCAATTTTTTCAATTATACCGAGTGCCCTCTTCGAAACGTAATGTTCTAAATAAAAAATAAGGAGTCAAGTAATTCATTTCATTTTGGGAGATCCCTAAGAATCGACCATCCCATGATTTTCCCTGAACATTTTCAATTGTAGAGATGTTCAAGGTATTGCGGTTTGGATGGGACAACCGGTATCAACTCAACAAGGAATCTAGCCTTCATAGATCCACAAGATGAGGATGTGCTCTTAATTTATCTACCTGCTCCAAACTCTGTCAGGCCTCATTATCAAAATTTTTAAGGTGATTATTCAAATCATTTCGTTGTATATGAGTAGATCACTGAAAACAATTCCCTCACAGGCTCCCCACGTACTCTGACGCCCCAAGAGGTGCTCACTGCGCATGCGTGTTTGGCAGTTCCCCGGAATTTATCGAAGAAGTATCAGCATTGTCCCTATCGAGCTCACTCACAGTCACTTCCCCGTTCTCCAGGCACCTAGGCTGCTCCCCATCCCCCAAATTACCCGGCAAATAGTCTTTCCACGACCTGAACAGGTATCGCGTGAACTTCCTCAACTGCCTGAATTTGCAATAAGTCGCGCCTTCCGCGCTCTCAGTCTGTTGTGTCTGTATCAAGAAACCCTTCTCCTTGAACGTTTGCTCCAGCTTCTCCCTCTGCAGGCTCTTCCTCGATTTCCGTTTCTTCATCTTGTGGGATTGGTCCTGAGTCGAGGTCGGGGTTTGGGTGTAGGTCGCTGCTGGAAGTTCTGGGCTCAGCAGGAATTCCGAGCTGGAGCTTTTCGCTCCTGTGAAGTCTACGGGCGGGGAGGGGTAGATTTTCTCGCCGCTGGCTTTGAGGAAGGCCCCAGTCGAGGATCCTTGGCTGTTGGAGATCTGTTGCTGTAGAGTCTCGCGTGGGAAGAATTCGTAGCCACGCATCGATTTGTCTCCGGTACCACTGTAATACCTGGAAAGGAGAGATAGGTTAATATTTCACAGTGCGTTTGTATAAAAGCTTGTCCTAATTTTTGTCAATAATTTTTCAACTCCAAATGATATTATTTTTGAGGTGTAATTTCACTCACCTGAAATTTCCTCCGGAGTCTACCGATAGCATTTTCTTCTCTTGTAGGCTAGGTTTGGCACCTCCAGTAAACTTGAATTTACAAATGCTAACTTCCGTGGCAGGGTTTGTATTGTTTTCAGTTGGAATCGGTGGAATGAAAATCGCCGACCTTTTTCTTTTCGTGGGCATTTTATGAGGATGAGACGATGAAGCGTTCCTTTTTTTGAGTTCTTGCGCGGATATTGGCGGAGAGTCAGTCTCTTCAATATGCACTAGAAATTCAAATGAATATATTAAAGAAGAGAATGTTCCTAAGATCACCTTATTTAAGTAGGTTGGTGATCCGATAACAATTTTTTCCATAGCTTGGTATCGAAAACAAACTATAGTATTCGGATGCAATCGAGTTCATTTTCAGGGTTTCTCAACAATAAATTCTCATAGGTTCAAAATGGTAGATGACCTAATGAATCGAAGTAGTTTATTCTCTCTCAGACGTAACAGGATATGTGTTTGCTATTGCTGTACCGATAGTCTTCTTCCATACCTCTTCAAGGCACTTCTATTCAAATTTGTCGCTAGAGAAACCCCACAATTCCATGAATAAGAATGTATTTTCCAATCGAAGAGTGAGATTGGGAATTGTCATAGAATAGAGAGTCAAGTATCAATTTAAATGCCATTTGGAAACATTTCAGTTTTATGATAGTTTGGTGGATATTTTGATTCGAGCAGGTTATTTATTGCATATTCATCCTTATTACGGTTTTGTACTGGCCTTCTACTGAACGATAAATGTGTTTAGTCTTCATATAGTCTAGATGGGATTTAAACCCCAAATATAAAGTTTATACTTTCTTTAGAAATTGCTACATGAAAAACAGACTCATCGGGGATATACAATGAAACCACAATAAAACTGGCAATGCAGATTCATTTTGGTTTCATAATGCACTTCTGAGGATCATTTTCAAATCAAGTCATAAAACAATATCTACTTTAATGCTGGTTGCTCTTATAAACATCAACAATGGATCCTCGTGATTGCTGGAGTTTTATGAGATATAAATGAACACATGATCTTTTCAACAACCATCATCAAACAGATTTGAAATGATGTGATGTACGAAATATGCCGTCGTTATTTTTTTTCATCGCACAGGTTTCTAGTGAATTTGTTCAACTGACTGATACAAAATGAGAGAAATAAAAAATTCTGGAATATTCTGAATTTGCTACACACTCAGGGACTATATCATGTTTTTCGATTATAGATACATACAGGGTCTCCCAAACTCGATGGTTTATTAGACGTTTCTGGAGAACGGAACACAGGATGATTTCATAAAATTTGGTAATTAGTTCTGCTCGATCGATCTGAAATATTTTCAGTGATGCGGCGTTGCCGCTTATAATAAAAACTAGCAACAACTTTGATATTTTAAATGAGACACCGTGTATGTAGTTTACTAAAGTCCGGGCATCAGTTATGTTCTAGGAAATACGTTCTCCATTATACAAGGCCATTCAAAATTTGTGATTTTTCCAATAGATACAAAAATGGTGGAAAGTCATTTTTTTTAAATGGAAGACCCTCTATATTGGTGTGCTGTGACGAGTTCCAAACCAACATGGAAGATGAACCTGACAAATTCTTCAATAGTGCCAGTGATCTGATAATTGAAGACGCGAAAACAATGGAAATAAGGTATTTAAAAACAATTATGGAGAAAAATGATTTGTTAATAATGAATCAACAATTGACTATATCTTCCCTACAAGAACAAATGAAATTAATGCAAATATCGAATAAAAATAAACCAATGCCATCTACCTCCAAAAGGAGGAACAATCTGAAGGCCGATAATACAATTCCCATCAATAGTGACACAGCTATAAAACGGAACCGAAATCACCTGAGACATATCGTTTCTGGCACAGAAAAAACACAAACAACAGACTTATTTTCTGACGCAGCAAAAAAAGATATGTTAAGAAGTGACCAAGATAAGGACCAAGTAAAAACAATAGAACCCAAACAAGGGAATTCCCAATTGATAACAGCCGACGTCGCAGCCAGCATTTTACAAGAACAATCCAAATTAAAAATGAATCATCTCATTCACTTAGCAGAAGTCCCATCAACAGCGGGGGAGGAGGATATGGATTCACGAAATCGGGAAGACTGGAGAACAGTCTTGCCTAGAAGAAACAGGAATAAAAATAAAAAAGGACAAATGATCATTGGTGATAATAAGGATAGCGAATTAGTTAAAGCTGTACCAAAATTTGTTGACTTACATGTTACCAGAATGAAAACCGATACGACCGAAACTTCCCTCTCAAATCTACTGAAGGAAACCTTTCCGGAAGTAATTTGTGAGCAGATTAAATCCATACATCCTTCAATATATTCTTCTTTCAAAGTTAGAATATTAGCAACTAACTTCGAGAAAGCCATGGAACCAAAAATATGGCCTCATGGATCTTATGTGAGCCGTTTTTTATACCGCAGGAAAATAAAAACGGACGCAATGAATTAAAATCAAGTTCAAACTCCGGTAAATCATATTCAGTTTGCCACATCAATGTTAGGAGCCTAAGGAATAAAACGTTAGAACTTTTATTAGAATCACTGAACTTTCCGGACATCATCTGTGTTTCAGAAACATGGTGCAAAAATGATGAAATTTTACTGATAAATGTGAAAGAGTATCAGTTAGCTGACTACTTTTGCAGAGACCAGTATTGGTGGTGGAGTCGCAATTTTTGTACGAAATAATTATAGTTTTAGGAGTATTAAAAAGATGACTTTTTTAAATTCTGAGAAAAATTTTGAATTTGCCGTGTGTGAAGTGAAATTATCAAATATTTCTATTATAGTAAGCTGTATATACCGATCACCTACAGGAATCTTTGATGTATTCACTGAATCACTGACGGAATTGATGACAAAAACATTAGATTCCAAATCTAATGCTTTACATTTTTTTTGTGGGGACTTCAATGTCAAATTTGACGATCCCAATTGTCGAGAAGCAAACTTTTTGGAGAATTTATTTCTATCATTTGGACTTCATAAAACAATTCATGAATATACACGTATTCAAAATAACCACAAATCCACAATTGATAATATTTTCAGCAGTGTAGATCCCAACGCAATTGATGCAGATGTTATTTATAGTGATATTTCAGACCATTTCATGCAGATTATTTCTCTATATTTAGAAATTAAGGAACAAAATGAGCCAATAGTATATAAACGTTTTTTCAACAAACAGGAAAATATAAATAAATTCCAAAATGAACTTTCAAATATCGAATGGCCTTGTATACAGATCAATGACTCTTTTCAAAATAAATTTAACAGTTTTCTTAATACTTTTATGGAAAACTTTCTATACTGTTTTCCTTTAGAAAAATATTCTGCAAAAAAGAATAAGAGGGGGAAACCTTGGTTGTCTCCAGAAATAATTAATGAAGGTCGCTTATTGAGAAATAAATTTAGAGAGTATAAGATCTCCCAAAATGAAAATATTCATCACGAATATAAGAATCGGAAACGAGAACATGCTAAGAGAATTGCTGAATCTAAAAGAGCCTATAACAACATTTGTTTATGACATCAAATAATAAATCAAAAACGTCGTGGCAAATAATAAAAAATGAAATAAATACAAACAAGGTCGCCAAGCTACCAGAGTTTTTTATTGACGATACGAACAAACAACTTTGCAATCCAAATGAGATTGCTGAAAGTTTTAATAATTTTTCAATCAACTCGATAAAAACTAACGGAAAATATGCCCTTACCTGAAATTTCCAATGCTAGATAAATTAATTAATAATTTTTCAATCAACTCGATAAAAAAACTGATTCATTTTCAGAAGGAAGTTTCCCTGATATTTTAAAAATAGCAATCATTCAACCAATTCATAAAAAAGGGGACGTTCACGATATCTCTAATTATAGGGGGGTGGCATTGTTATCAGTATTCTCCAAAGTTTTGAAAAGCATTCTACCAGAGACTGGTGACATTTCTTGATAATAATATATTTTTCAGTCCCTTTCAATTCGGTTTTAGAAGGGGAATGTCTACCAATCAAGCAATCATAGCACTGTATAATGAAGTTCTTCAAAACTTAGATAAAAGTAGGTTTGCAGCCTGTCTTTTTTTCGATTTACAGAGATCATTCGAAGTAATTAACATCGAACTCCTACTTCAAAAGTTGGAAAGCTATGGGATACGAGTAAATGCTTTACAGTGGCTTGAGGGATTTCTATCAAATCGTACGCAACGTGTTAGATTACGACTTAACGATATTTCGTATTACTCTGAAGTAGAAGCGGTAAGCAGCGGCGTCCCTCAGGGGAGTTTGCTGGGGCCTCTGTTATTCATAATTTTTGTAAATGATATAACATACAAAAATATGTCTGGAACTCACATATCGTTATACGCAGATGACACTTCTGTTGCCTGCTCTGGGGAATCACTAGCAAATCTGAACAACACATGTACTGAGGCCGCAAATTATATCAATGATTATTGTCAAAAGAACAACCTTATATCGAATCAAAGCAAGACTGAATTAATCATGTTCTCCTTGAAGGATTTAAATAAAAGTTTTATAATAAAATTACATGATGAATCTTTCGAACAAAAGCAAGTAATAAAATACTTGGGAGTCTTAATAGACTCTAAACTTTCATGGACGTATCAAATCGATAACGTTCTAAAAAGATTAGCGAGACATTGTTTTGTAATCTGGCAACTTCGATCAAGAATTGATCACAATCTCTTGAAATTGTACTATTATTCATACGTTTATTCAACCATGAATAATGGGATTCTAGCCTGGGGCAACAGTTCTAGGTCTAATGAAGTTTTTATTCAACAAAAAAAGATTGTACGTAACATGATGTTCAAACCTAGGACGTTTTCCTGTCGCCAATTGCTTAAACAACTTGAGCTTTTAACGTTCCCTTCTCTCTTCATTTATAATTGCATATTATATATAAAAAATAACCCAGCTATTCTCAACCAGTCTCGTGAAAATATGGTACACAAGGCAAAACTTCAATATCAATATACCATCCCATCGTTTGTCAACTGTGGCTAACAGTCCGTTGGTTTTGCCGATCAAGTTATACAACCACTTACCCACTGGGCTTAAAATATTATTAAATGTGAACAAATTCAAATATGAAGTTCGAAAACTTTTAGTTAACGGGTCTTTTTATTTGGTTCCGGAATATATGTGTTGTAACCTGGTATAACCACCTACTCATGTACACTTTTATACAATGTTCTTTATACACTGTTCTTTATACACTGTTTTTTGTCTCTACACTCTGTTTTTTATATACATTAGCATATATTATATTATTATATACTATACTATTATATATTTGTATTCTGTAATGATTGTTTTTCAACAGATTATTTAAAATTGACCTGACAATATCCTATACTTATGTATGTATAAGTCTGATTGGAAATAAAGAAATTGAATTGAATTGAATATTATCGGATATCCTGAAAGACAATTGAAGTTCCTTTCAAATGAGGTATCATGTTCCCATACCTAAATAGTCTGGTTTCCGAAATATTAGCAAGTTTCTATAAAAAAATCAAATATCTGCATTTGAAAATGTATTATTATCCATTTTGACAGAAACACCATGGAAATCACTGCTTGTCAAACTGAAAGTTTATCTTGCTCTTTTCTGGTCACGACACACTACTACCGTTTTCATTTCCCAGTATGAAAAATCGAAATAGGTAATATTAACCAATTAAAATGTTCTGATTAACAAATCAAATCAATCTGGAATGATTCGCTTCTAAATGTTCATACTTTTGGAAATGCAGTTGGAACTTGAGTTTTTTTCTAACTCTCAAATTATGCAATTCAGTTTCAGCAAAGATGAATTAAAAACATATCTCAGGAAAATTTGGAAATAGGTTTTAGTCATACTCGAAAAAATGTCCATGAGTAATTATTTTTCAGATCATCCTATATCATTCCAGTTTCAGATTCTACTTCCTAATCTGACTTTTTTTTCGTGTATGACACTATTTCCAAATTTTCCTGAGATATTTTTTTTAATTAATCTATGCCAGAACTGAATTGCATCTGGGAGTTGGAGAAAAATTCAAGTTCCAGCTGTATCTTCAAAAGTGCAATGAAACCTCAGGTCTCAAGATTTTTTCTGATAAAGAAAACTGCGGGTTCTGCTGCCCTTTGGGATTTTATAAACGGTGGAGATAGGTATGCGACATGCTCAGTGAAAGTTATTTGTATTTGTCAGTAGAATCCAAAAACATAATAAAATATTGGGTGTTCCATTTGAAATTCGAAAGTTTATATCAGTTACAAGTACATGTGGCAACACTGCGATCGTGAAAATATTTTGAAGAGCTAGATCGTAGTCCCTTATCGTAGGTTACAAAATTTCGAGTATTCATATCTCAGATCTCCAGAAACGTCAAATAGGCCATCGAGTTTGGAATACCCTGTATATTAATCATTCTTTGTACAGTCAGTTTGTCATCCAATCATTCATACACTTCGATACACTACAGAACCTTCTGCATGTTCTCGGTATAATTCACACATTGACCATGAAGATAAACAATTTCTTCAAAACTTCGTTTGAAAATAGTTATTGCCTTCCATTTTTATTCTTTCCTGATCAAATTTTAGGAAATGAACGCGCAAACGTTTTATTATTGATGCACTAATTGTCGAATTTTCAAAATATGGCAAAATAATCCGATTTTTATAACAACTTGCTTTTATTCCAGAAACCAGACTATTTGAGTATGGGATCATGATACATCATTTGAAGGGAACTTTGATTGTCTTTCAGGATATTCGATAATATACAGGGTGTTCCATTTAAAAAAATGTACTTTCCACCATTTTTGTATCTATCGGAAAAATCACAAATTTTGAACGACCCTGTATAATGGAGAACGAATTCCTTCGGACAGAACTGATGCACAAACATTGATAAACTACACCCAGAATTTCAGCTTTGTATGAGTCCAAATTCCGCAGTAATAAACATTTAATTAAAGCTATGTTTTGCACAAAAAATAAGGAAATCAATGAATTTCTCGAAAACCGCTTGAGATAGATTCAGGGAAGTATCATACGAAAATGATAGTAAAGCAATAGCAAAGCAAAAAATGCAATAATATACATGGTGTCTCATTCAAAATATCAAAGTTGTTGCTACTTTTCAATATAAGCGGCAACGCCGCAGCGCTGAAAGTATTTTAGATCGATAGAACAGAACTATTCACCAAAGAAACCAAACTTTCCAAATTGTTGCAGCCTCTTTCTGAATTGATAAATTTAATATTCACAAGTGGTATTTTCCCTGATGCATTTAAGCTATCAAAAGTTATTCCCTTATTTAAAAACGGTGACAATTCTCTTGTTAACAATTATCGTCCCATTTCAATAATATCCATTTTTAGCAAAATAATTGAGATTATTATTAAACAACGTCTTTACGCATATTTTGAAAAATATAAATTATTCAACGAATCCCAGTTTGGTTTTCGTAAGGACCGCTCTACGACAGAGGCAGTTCTCAATGTGGTGAGTGAAGTTGTCGACAATCTCGAGCAAGGTAATCACACAGCTATTACGCTCTGCGACCTCTCCAAGGCGTTTGACTGCGTCTCTCACGACATATTATTGGAGAAACTATATTATCATGGCATCAGGGGAGTATCTCTATCCCTCATAAAATCATATTTGTCGAATAGATATCAAGCAGTCAGTAGCAATAATTGCATTTCGAATTTTAAACATGTTGAACATGGTGTTCCCCAAGGATCAGTATTGGGAACCTCTTCTGTTCTTAATTTACGTGAATGACATCAGTAACTTCATGCATCCATATAAATCTGTTTTGTTTGCCGATGACACTACATTTATTTACTCTGGCAAAAATGCGATTGAACTATCTAGAATATCAAATGAAGTCGATGAGAAGGCAGAAAGTTGGTTCGTGACAAATCGACTCAAACTAAATACAGATAAAACGCAACAGTTACAGTTTTCAACAAGCTCTGCCGCTACATCAAGTGCAGATAGCGTTAAATTACTTGGGATTGTTGTCGATAGTACTCTCACTTGGACCTGTCATATTAACCAATTGAGCAAAAAACTATCAAGAACACTTTTTTTATTGCGTCAGCTGAAAAATGTAACTAGTTTCGATAATTGAAAATAACATATTTCTCCCTCTTCCATTCTTACATTAGCTATGGTGTTATACTCTGGGGCAACTCAACTGGGGCTTTAAAAAAATTTAAATTGCAGAAAAAAGCTATCAGAATAATAACAAATTCTGGTTATAGAGATCATTGTCAACCTCTTTTTTTGAAATTGAGAATAATGCCGTTACCCACATTATTTTTGTACAACGTTCTCATAGAAATTCATAAAAAATCAACTTCATTAATTAAGCAATCAGACCTTCATGACTATGATACCAGACATTGTAACAAAATTCGAACAAACCGCTATCGTTTGAGTGAATCACAAAAGAATACTCTGGATTTCAACCTCTACAACTATCTTCCCGATAATTTTAAAATTCTTAGTATGTCCAAATTCAAAAAAACAATAAAAAATTATCTTTTGAGTTTTTGCTTCTATTCTGTCAAAGAATACGTGGATCATTTTAAATGTTTATAATGTCATCTATGTTTTTATATTTTTGTACTTGTGTTTCTTGCTTGTTTTTATACTATTTTCATTGTTAATCTGATCATTTTATACTATTTTAATTGTTCAATCTGATCATTACTTTTATACTATTTTATTACTTTTATGCTATTTTATTACTTTTATGCTATTTTTGACTTGCTACAAACATTTTATTATGTAACGTGGTGAAATAAACTATCTATCTATCTATCTATCTATCTATCCTGTGTCGCGTTCTCCAGAAACGTCTGATAGGTCATCGAGTTTGGGACACCCTGTATAATAATCAAAACATTTGCTCTCAAGGAACAATAACTATTTTATGAAATATTTGAGAGATATTGACTCACCTTTCGGGGTGATGGTTTTCGATTTGACAACTTTGGGCATCAACTTCCTCAACTCCGAGGACGCGTGCGCAGTCTTCGAACTTCCAGCGTTTTCCTCCAGAGGGACCTTGAAACCCTGATTACCGGGCAAGACGTAACTATTCCCACCGGCCATTTTCTGATACAACATGAGCTGTTGCTGCAACGCCACGGGGTGGATAAAAACCCCGGCGTTGGGCCAGTAGACATACCCACCCGCAGCAGCCCCATCGCCGGTCTTTACCGGATCCGGACTGGGGGTTGAAAAGGTCGCCGGAGACATCGGGGGAAAGCCTGGTTCCGTTTTAGAGCTGATGGAGGGACTGGGGGACTCTTGGATTATTTCAATGTCATCGTCGGACTGGGGTTCGGATTTTATTTCCGAGGTGTAGGTATTGTCGTGGTTTTTCATCAGTCTTATCTTGAGGTGGTTCAAGTCCCGAATGCAGAGGTTCAGGGGCTCGTTTTGGTCCTTTTTATCCTGAAATTGTAACGGTAGTTCATTATTACCATGTGTAAGAAAATATGATATAGCTCAAGGTAGTTCCGCCACGAGACAGTTGAATTAAGAAATTATTTTCGACGGAATCGAAAAATTTCAAAATACTTTTCGATTTGAAACGCGAAAAAAATTGTTTGTTGAAGGGGGGCACTTGCCCCTTCAATCGACTCCAGAAAATTTTTTCGTTATAGGAAGTCGGCGACTCAAAAAATTGATGTCCCCGAAGAGCGCAGCAAAAAAAATTTTCAGACCCCCCCCTTTCACTAGAAATCATACGTCATGGGAAAAAATTATCATTTTTCGATAAAACTTCAATGGACTTTTTTGTAGTACTCTTTATGAACTTTTTTTTTGTGGGGAAGGGGGGCTTATTGTTGAAATCGATGGGGTCAAGTAGGAAAAGGAGTTTTTTTTCGCGTTCAGACCCTCAAATGGTCCCCCGTCCTTCTTTAAAAAGCCTGGCACAATCCGCATTTCTCTACGACCCCCCCCCCTTTAGGCTGTGCGCTTCCCTGCGGACTATTTTGAATAACGAGAGTAGTTTTGATTATATCTGTCAAACTAGATGGTCAATCACTTTGATTTTTTCCTCACAATATCTGTGATATCCTACTCTAGCTCCTCCTCGTTTTTCATAAACTTCTTGGTTTCAGTACTAACGGGAGAATTAATAATGTGCGCTTCCCCGTGGACTATTTTGAATAACGAGAGTAGTTTTGATTATATCTGTCAAACTAGATGGTCAATCACTTTGATTTTTTTTACAATATCTGTGATATCCTGCTCTAGCTCCCCCTTATTTTTCATAAACTTCTTAATTTTAGTACTAACGGTAGAATTAATAATGTGATGTTTGCCTATGCATGGTCCATATGTTACGTGTTAATTGAGTCAACTTCAATTATATATATCTCGGGTTCGGGATGCTGAAACTTGTTAAAATTGTATAGGGTTGTTGTTCCCATGTTGAACAATACGTATGCCAAATTTTAATAATTTCCTAATCCAACTGTCTCGTGGCGGTACTACCTTGAAAAATAATATATGAGAGGCCACTCAAAAAAATCCAGGAATATCTTGTTTGCTTTCAATCAGACGTCAACTGAGTTGTTGATTTTCCAATTGTTAACTGAAAAGTCCCAAGGATGTTTATGCCTGCTGGGTCTACCGGTGACAATGGGACTAGGGGCATGCCTAGATCTCCTTCACTTATCAACCGATTTGAATGAAATTTTGTACGTAGACATAAGTTACAATTTCGGATTGACAGACATATGAAAAAACAAAATGGCCGACTTCCGGTTTCACCAGAATAGCCACCAACTTTGATTTTTCAAATGGAACACCCTGTATCCTACGGCTCAAATTACATAAGACAGTGTTGCCAAATTTTCACTTTACAATTGAAAAAAAATAATTTCTCAATTTTTTTCTGCCCAGGTTGGCCCTGGTCAGTTTAAAATCTATACTAATTTACATAAGTAACTCATAGTAATGGTCATTTCATCGATAAGATCAATAACAAATCCTACAGCAAGAATTCAACTTTTCTAAACGCATTTTTAACGAAAAAATCGTTTTTTTCAAATGATTTCCACCAATTCAACGATATACATTATGTACCACTTTTTTTTATTCATAACTGAAAACGATCTTTTATTGAATTTGTACATTATTTTATACGATGCCTACAAATTCTAATGAGTTACCCGTTTAGGTTTGATGAAATGAAAGGT
This sequence comes from Gonioctena quinquepunctata, assembly GCA_018342105.1. NCBI lineage: Eukaryota > Metazoa > Arthropoda > Insecta > Coleoptera > Chrysomelidae > Gonioctena > Gonioctena quinquepunctata. Next base: position 84,073 of record JAFIRS010001913.1, on the reverse strand, counting down.
TGCCGTGGAATCATGGAAAACAGTAGGTTATTAATGTCATGTCGAAAGTAAAATACCAATTTTACTTGCCATCTCGTTTCGTTTGTAGAAAGTTTATTTGAAATGGAAAATAATAATCGTTTTTCGAAACGAACAAATCGATATGATATACGGAGAATGTCAAAAGAACGCTGTCAATGCTAGTATGTTATACGCTGTTCGTTATCCGTTAAGACGGCACCCATGAGGACCTATTTAAGGAAATTGAAAATGATGCTAAGGAAAGAACCAGCTGATCAAAACCACACCCACTTCATCGTCAGTGAAGAAGCAGAAACTAATGTTTCCAGCATATGTTCATTTTTCTCCATCTGCCTCAGTGCGAGAATTGAAAATTGAATGTGGGATCAGCAGGGAAAATGCCAGAAAAGTATCGAATAAACATAAATATCGCTCCTATAAATACAGTTTGCATCAGCATCTATATGCAAATGACCCAGAACTAAGACTAACTTATTGTAATTGGCTTTTGCGTCTTCATGATTTGAATGATGGTTTTGTCTCGACGATACTGTCCACAGATGAGTCTAGGTTTACGAATAATGGTATGTTCAATAGGAATAATACAAGGTATTGGGCTCAAGAAAATCCTAGGTTGCTGAGATAAGGTAATTTTCAAAAAAGATTTGGATTCAACGTCTGGGACGGAATCATAGGGACAAGAATCATTGGACCAATTCTTCTCGACGGGCCTTTGACGGGCCAAAGATATCAACGATTTACCTGAGAACATCAGGGAAAATATATTTTTTCTGCAGGATGGTGCAGGACCACATAATGCCAATATTGTTCGGCAATATCTTAGTGATACCTATGGGCAGAGATGGATTGGAACAAATGGTCCAATCAGATGGCCATCCAGATCGCCAGATTTGACCCCTATTGAATTTTATTCATGGGGTGATATGAAATCTGAAGTATACTAGAGGAGACTAACTTCTTTGGAGGACTTTTGAGATAGAGTTGAGCGCGCATTTCAGGAAATTCCTGCTCACGAACTGATAAATGTGATGAGCTGTAAAATAAAAAGAACTAGTCTATGTGTTAGGGAAAACGGACAACACTTCGAACACATTCATTAATGAATAAAATGACTTTTCGATGGTTGTGAAACTCTTCTATTGAAAACAGGATAATGGTATTGTGAGTAATAATTTGTAGGTTGAATGTTTCACTGTTTCAGTCGTTAGATTTATTCAAACAGTTTGATTATATTGAAGTTATCTTTTCTGTTATGGGTTTATGATCATTACATATTGTCGAATTGATTATTTTTGGTAATTCATTGTTACCGTTCTGCAGTAAAGTTTGAAAGAATGAATAGATGTCATGTTACCTACCAATTTTTTGTTAGATGGCTCTCTACGTTTCCAACAAAAAGAAAGTGGAACATAATTATATCGTTGAATTGGTATTGAATTCTCTATCAAATTGGAAGATGGCCCTCGGTAGGACCATTTGAAAAACAATTTTTCGTTAAAAGGGTTTAATTTGCTGTGGATTGAGTCCTACGATGAAATGACTATTACTATGAGTTACTGATGTAAATTAGTATAGATTTCAACCTGATCAAGGCCTCCTGAGCTAAAAAAAAGTTGAGAAATATTTTTTGGCAACACTGTCGTATGTAATTTAAGCCGTAGAATCCGAAAAACATCAAACATATTGTGGTTATATTCGAAAAATTGAAGTTGGTGGCTAATGCTAATGCGAAATTGTGTCTCATATCTATGTACGAAATTTCATCCAAATCGGTTGATAAGTGTTGTCACCCGGTATCTCTTTTCTTGGGACGAATAAAGTTATTATTTTATCTGAATCAATTGTTTACCTCTATCCTTCTCATTTCCTTGCTCCTGCCATTCTCTTGCGTCAGTCTCCTTTCGAGCAAACTAGAAATAATTTTGTGCTGAACATCATTTCTGTTAGCACTATCGTGGATATCCACCGCTGCTGTTTTTTTCGTCTCCTTTTCCAAGTAACTGCCTGGGTTGGGAGTACCTGGAAATATAGTTCCATAGTTCTTGTATATCAGGTGGCAAATATCGGCTTTCTTCGGTTTTCTACCCCTACGCGGTTTGGAATTGTCAAGGGTCATTTCCCCCATGTAAGGGAGATCCTGGAACTTCACCACTCTGTTGGGGGTTTGGGGGATCGATGTTGTCATGTTGGTCATAGTTGAAACTGGGGTCCTGTTTGGTAACTGTAAAACAAGGTTAGGGAATGTATTGAGGGTTGATTTTTTGTTGATTTAAGGAATTTTGGTAATGACTAGAAAGTCATATTAATTCATGTTTTCCTAGAATACTTGGTAGTGGTAAAAAGCAATTACTATTAAAAATGATATGAATTGATGAAACAGAATCATTGAATGGTTTGAAATCTTTGTAGGGTTCGTTAAACTGATCTGTTTCAACTCTTCTTCGACTGATTGTTTACACCTACCCCTTTGTATATTCGTTGATATCGCCCAAACAAGACCTGAGGTCAATTCAGGGATAACAACTTATTTTCGTGAACTAATTAATGTTCATAGTACTGTGCCGGTATAATGTTTCTCCAGATTTGTTGTGTATGAATATCCGATTATCCGTTACCAATTTTTAACCGACGAAACCGAAAAGGAGGAGGTTCTATAGTCGACGCGTATATTTTTTTTTATGAATGACCACGCATAACGTCCGATTCCGATAATTCTTTTTTCAGTGGATAGGGTGTACTTCGGAGTTGTTCTCATTCGGATTTAAAAGATGAAATCTACACCTAAGGGTAGCAAAATGAAGGATATTGATTACTCACCCTCTCAATTCTGGTCCGTTAACCGATTCTATCAGGCATAACTTTGTACTGGGTTCTTCGATTTGAATGATCCTTTTTTTATTAGATAGGGTATACGTCATAGTTGATCATATTTGAATTTCAAATGGAATTATTCACCCTTACGGGTAGAAAAATAGGGAATAATTGATTTTTCACTTGTGAACATTGGCACACATATGTAGTTGACAATGACACATCGCTATTGTCATTATTTTTGTTCTCCTACATCTGTCACAATCATTTTATTCTATGAGAGGATGGAATGATATACAAAGTAATGAAATAAACTAAACAGAACAACAAAAATAATTTATATTACAACAAATAGTAAAAGTAGATACTCATTATTTAACTCGTAATAGTTGAAGTAAGGTGGGTAAGTAAGTATTTTGGAAGTAATCAAAAAACAAGTAGGTAGTAATTAGTAGATTTTAGCCACATAAAATTGAAAAATAAAAACTTTTTAACAAAAAATTAAACCGACGAAATACGGAACTGAAAAGTAAAAAATAAAATAAACCTTCTCAGTCTCAATAACTAAGCTCCTTAACTAATGTAAGTAACTAATTTTGAGTCGGCGCCAAACAAACAAGCAAATGAATTAGGTAAGGCTTAAGGCATCGAGTTGCGCGGTGACATTCTGATAATTTTTTTGAAGTAATTTAATGATCTCCGTTGATTGTTTGTTTGGCGCCGACTCAAAATTAGTTACTTACATTAGTTTAGGAGCTTAGTTATTGAGACTAAGAAGGTTTATTCTATTTTTTACTTTTCAGTTCCGTATTTCGTCGGTTTAGTTTTTTGTTAAAACGTTTTTTGTTATATTATCCATATTTCGGGAATGGCAGTTCATTGGTTTGTTTACTGAGATTGCAATGAATCTAAATTTATCAAAACCGCCTATTATTAGCAGTATCTTATTAGTCCCTACCATAGAGGAACTAAAAATAAAGAGAGTTGTCAAACCTGCAGAAAAAGTTGGCACCACGTTCAGACAGTGGCGACATATCTCGCAACTGGCCGAACTAAGTTAGTACATGCGGGTTTTTCAAATGTATTACTTTTATATGGCTGATATGGTATATATTTCATAAGTGATCGATTTGCCATTCCTGTATTTCATATGAATGGTTGTATCATATGAAATATAGGGATGACAAATCGATCACTAATAAAATATATACAGTAATCGATTCGGAGACTGTTAGTTCGTGGTTGAAATAAAGTGTCAAAATAAATCTTTGTTTCATGATATCAAGAACAAAATAAAAGTTCTTATAAAATAAGAATAATTAGTTTAACACCATAAAAAAACATTTTATTGTATCTAGGACAAGGTACAGATACAGACAAAAAAATAATAAAACTGTGAAAAACAGCAAAATTAAAAGTATTCTTCAGTCTTATTATGAAATCAACCAAAATCAAAACAAATTACATTTACAACATACCTTCAATAATTTGGTTGATTTATTAGCACAAAGGAGAACGAGAGTAGGTATAACAAATACTCCAGTTTGATGATAATCATTAAGTAGACCATGTACTCCGTACTTCCTCAAATGGTGATAGGAAATGGAAACTTTTGAATGGAAATGAGTACCAATTTGTGAAAAAAATTCTGCAACTGATGGATGGAACTAAGTATCAGTTTGTGAAAAGCAGCTTCTATTTTACTTTGTGAAAGACTATTTCAGCGTCAACTCGAATAACAAAACATTCTATTTTCGATGTTGGATTCCGAATTCAAGTCCATAGTATAATTTCTATCAATAATTTTTCGATGACAATAACAGTCGAAATTGAAAATTATCATGCCATCATTCGTCTGTTGATTTGCGCCTAGTAGCGCGATGGCCGTACCAAAGGTGGTCAAGATCGCAATGTTTCAAACAGTCTCTTTATTTTAATTTGTCTTGGTAGACCATAGACAAATTAAAAATAAAGAGACTTTTAACTGACTTGACCACCAATTTTTTGGTACGATCGCGCTAGTCCAAAACAGACCTGTTACATGATAATTTTCTAATTTCGCATTTGTCGAAAATGACAGAACCACGTAAAATTTCAGAATAATTCTACGTTAATTATCATGAAAAATTAATTATAGAAATTATACTATGGACTTAATTATGAACCAACGTCGAAATGGAATGTTTGTTATTCGAGTTGACGCTGAAATTCCTCGAAATATTCTTTCACAAGGTAAAATATAAGCTGCTTCAAACTGATACTTATTTCCATCCATCAGTGCAATTGTTCACAAACTGATACTTATTTCCGTCCATCATTTCCATTTCCTATCACCATTAGAGGAAGTACGAAGATTATCATCAAACTGAGTATTTGTTGTACCTACTGTTCTCCTTTGTGCTAATAAATCAACAAAATTATTGAAGGTTTGTTCTAAATGTAATTTGTTTTTATTTTGGTTGATTTGATGAAGACTGAAGAATATTTTTAATTTTGTTGTATTTCGGAGTTGTATTATTGTTTTGTCTGTAGTTGTACCTTGTCCTAGATACAATAAAATGTGTTTTTATAGTGTTCAACTTATTATCCTTGTTTTATAAGATCTTTAATTTTGTTCTTAATTTCATGAAATAAAGATTCACTGTGAAACTTTATTTTAACCACGAACGAACTAACAGATTCTACGAATCGATTACTGTATATATTTTATTAGTGATCGATTTGCCATTCCTGTATTTCATATCATACAACCATCCATATGGAATACAAGAATGGCAAATCGATCGCTTATAAAATATATACCATATCAATCATATAAAAGTAACACATTTGAAAAACCCGCCTTATCTCAATCAGTTTTACCAACTGTACTTAGTTCGGCCAGTTGCGAGATATGTCGCCACTGTCTAAACGTGGTGCCAACTTTTACTGCAGGTTTGACAACTCTCTATATTTTTAGTTTCTCTATGGTCCCTACCTTCTAATAGTGAGTTCATACAGCAAGTAAAATAAAATAAGGAATAAAATAAAGTAATTTAAAAAGTTAAAACTACACAACATCCATAACAGGTTTATACAGAAATAAAATAAAATAAGAAGTAATATAAAATAAGAAGTAAAATAAAAGATGGTTAACTTTTATCTTTTATTTTATTTTACTTGACAAGTTGTTAGGCATATGTACATATTGAATAATTTAGACAAATTGAGGAGATAGGATGATACATGACATGATATAAATAGAAGTCATCATCATATTTTTGTTTTCATGACCGGAAAACGGTGTATTCATTGGCATTTTTTTAAATTTCTTTTTGTCTTTGAATGACTAGATTTTATAATATTGGCAGTGTTGTCAACAATGGCTTATATTTTACTCAATAAACAATAACGGGGACCAAATTTTCGAGTATTCATCATTGAAGTTTGAGGTAACAACATAAAATCCCAAATTTCGATTGACAGCTTTCTTAGTAGTGAGTTTATACAGCAAGTAAAATAAAATAAGAAATAAAATAAAGTAATTCGAAATGTTGAAACTACACAACATCCATAAGAGGTTTATACAGAAATAAAATAAGAAGTAATATAAAATAAGAAGTAAAATAAAAGGTGGTTAACTTTAATCTTTTATTTTATTTTACTTGACAAGTTGTTAGGCATATGTACATATTGAATAATTTAGACAAATTGACGAGAAAGGATGATACATGACATGATATAAATAGCAGTATTCATAATATTTTTGTTTTCATAACCGGAAAACGGTGTGTTCACTGGCATTTTTTTAAATTTCTTTTTGTCTTTGAATGACTAGATTTTATAATATTGGTAGTGTTGTCAACAATGGCTTATATTTTGCTCAATAAACAATAACGGGGTAGTATTCATCATTGAAGTTTGAGGTAACAACATAAAATCCCAAATTTCGATTGACAGCTTCCTCACTTTTGACATTAATTTACTCAGCTCTATAATCACTCTGAAAATTATTACTTCTTATTTTACTTTATTTTATTTTATTTTCTGTATAAACTCACGTTAACATTAATTTACTCAGCTCTATAAACACTCTGAAAATTATTACTTCTTATTTTACTTTATTTTATTTCTTATTTTATTTTACTTGCTGTATAAACTCACTATTAGTTATAACAAGATGTCAGACCTTAGTGACTTTATAGGGTATCATGCAGGTCTGTGAGCTTTGAACAAATGGCAACTTTTCTTCTGGATATTCAATAATTGTAAATTATTCCGTTAACTCACCGACTGACTATTTCCTGACATAAACTTCTTCTGCAATATCTCATTCTGCATGTCCGTTATCCTCTGCAGCCAACTTTTGATGGATTCGCTGGGATTCTGCGTGGGGATGCCACTGAAGAGAGCTTGGTCTGGTTCCTGTTTGAATTTTTCGGGTAGGTCGCTTTCACCCATTTCATCAGAGGACTCGTGGCTGGTCTCTTCTATTTTTTCAATATCATCTTCGAGGTTGATCTCCTCGAATGGTATGGGACTCTTCTGGGGAGCACTGAAAAGAATCGTTCTAAATGAACTTTGGATCATAACTTTCCCGCATTTTGACTTTTTAAGTTCGACAGCTAGCAACAACAAGTAAATACAGCATTTCCCTTGCAACGATAATAGTGAGTTTATACAGCAAGTAAAATAAAATAAAGTAATTTAAAAAGATAAAACTACACAACATCCATAACAAGTTTATACAGGAAAATAAAATAAAATAAGAAGTAATATAAAATAAGAAGTAAAATAAAAGATGGTTAACTTTTATCTTTTATTTTATTTTACTTTGGCTAGTTGTTAGGCACATGTACATACTGAATAATTTAGACAAATTGACGAAAGTTGATGATAGATGGACATGATAGAATAGCTATTCAGTCCTAGTATATGTTTTCGCTTTCATAACTGGAAAATGGTGTGTTCAGTGCTATTTTTTTAAATTTCGTTTTTGGCCAATAATGACTTAAGATGACGAAATTTTCATAATATTGTTAGTTTTGTCAACAGTTGATTATTTTTTATTTAATAAACAATAACAGGGACCGATTTTACAAGTGTACATAATTGAAATTGAGGTAACCTCAACATAAAATCCCAAATTTCGATTGACAGCTTCGTACTTTTTACATTAATTCACTCAGCTGTATAAACACTCTGAAAATTATTATTTCTTATTTTACTTTATTTTATTTCCTATTTTATTTTACGTGCTGTATAAACTCACTTTAAGATAAAATGAAAATGTATTTGAATATTTATACAGGGTGATTCAAAAGTACTTTGACAAACTTCAGGAAATGATTCCTCACAATATTCTAATAGAATTGTTCAATAAATATATGTCTGGAAACGCTTCGATTCCAAGATACAGGGTGTTAAATTTTAATCAAACGAAAATTGGTATTGAGAGGTTTTTTGAGGTGTCGAATTCGAACATGATGTTAAACAATAATGCTCATTTAGCCGATATGCATTTCGTTAATGGCCTTGCGGATGGCAATGCGCGCTATGCAAGACGTATTTACCGGGAGCGATTTCCTAATCGAGTACTGCCTTCAGCTCCAACCATTTACCAGTCTCCACCGTCGTTTGGCAACAACAGGTAGCTTTAAGAGGGCAACTGATATTATTGGAAGACCACGAGTAGTCCGAACCCCAGAATTGGAAGAAGCTGTTTTGAACGCTCTCGAGGAGAATCCAGAAACAAGAACAAGAATAATTGCTGAAGCTCTCAATTCTACTCAGTCCACAGTTCGGAGAATTATCCACGATCAACAATTTTATCCATACAATATTCAAATGGTACAAGCTCTTTTGCCACGAGACTTTTCCCAACGCATTACTATGTGTCAGTGGTTTTCGAAAAAATTAGCTGGAAATCCTCAATTTTTAAGATATGTACGCTTCACGGACTATTGTGAGGAATCACCTCCTGAAGTTTGTCAAACTACTTTTGGATCACCCTGTATTGTGGATGCAATAACGAAATAAACGTGTGTATGTCTTTCTAAACTCTCGGGCCAGAGGTTTGCAAAATCGTCGCCCTTAGAGCATAAACATCTACTTAATACCATTAGGTACATAAATAACTATCATGGATGTTCACTATCTTAAAACCTACTTTGACTCATCAGCTTCTTGTTCTTCTTTTACTATAGGTGAGCACATGTCGTTTTCAAACGTTATTGTATTTGCCGGTATTTCTGCCTGCTTACACATGATGGCTTCTATTTCGTCAGCTTGCATTTTTGCCGTTGCTGAAAATAATGAGAAAATTAACTAAAACCTGAAAAATGATATACCGGGTAAATGCAAGATGAGGTACGCCCCTCCCCCCATTTTTCTATGGTTCTGAAGATACAGGTATCAGATTTGGTACTTAGAAACGTTCATTTTGACATCACAACTTGAAACTGCTCACTTTCGGTTTCACAAGAAGTGACCCCAACTTTTACTTTTCATATAACAGCCTGTAAATTTTTTTATCATCCGAGAGAGCTTAGAATTTGTGCTATGATTGTGTTTAAAAATTTGAAGTCTGTGAAACCTAATTCTTTAGGTGACCCCATATAAAATCCAATGGCTTAAGGTCGGGTGACCTCGGAGGCCATCTTGTAGGGCCATTCGTACCAATCTATCGATTTGGGAATTGTTCATCCAAGTGATTGGTCACTACTCCACAATCATGAGGAGGTGCGCCATTTTGCTGGAAGTACATGTTTTTGTAGATATCGACTAAATTCTCTTTGAAATCTGCTATTCGGTTCTGTAAAAGTCCCACATAGCGTTGCCATTCTACATACCATGGAATATTATTGACCCAATAATTCGAGATGCAATCAGACCATCCATATGTTGAGCCCAAAGCGTTCTTGAAAAATTCCTTCTCTAATGAGCCTAGGGTTTTCAATTGTGCAGTATCTAGTGTTATTTCTATCAAACATTCCAAAATTCGTATTAAAAATTTTTATGAGGTTCTCAATAGCCATTTGCAATATTGTACTCTTCTCTGATGATCAAGGCCCTGGCTGGTGTATACGATATTTATCGAGCTCCAAACCATATTTCTTTAGGATTTTTCGAGCTGATTCTCGTCCAATTGTAATTTTTTTTCGATTTTTTGTAGTGAGATGGTGGGATCAGCATTTATAAGGGCCAAAACATTGGTTTTCGTCTCTTCATCAATAATAAACATATCTTGATTATGAGCATTGACATCTGGTTCCAACCTAAATGGCATTTCCAAACATGCGAAATAGTTTCTTTGTTGGCGTTGTCTGAGAGAGAAAGAATACAATCCGCCGTGGCATTTTTCTACACACCCATATATTAGCAGTAAATCCACTCATTTCCAGTATATTTTTGCGCAATCGGAATGTTTTTCAACTACTCACAATTCAAGTTGTGATGTCAAAATAAACATATTCAGATTATCTACAAGATTTCGTATTGTAGGCTAGTAAAATATTAAAATTTTCCTTCTATTTGTCAATATAATCACTACGTATCAGAACTTCATATAATAAATAAGCAAAAATAAATTATTGTTGAAAATATTTCTTTTAAAATAAACCCTTACTAAAATATCAGAGTAACACATTAAATTTCTATTTTCCCAGTAAAACATATGAGAACAGTTTCCAGAATTTCTTGATAGAACAAGTAAACGAGTAAACAAGTAAACGAAAGAACTTTTCTCCAAGTATTTATTACATTAATAGTGTTTTGGTTCTTTTTGGTGATCCACTCAAATGATTTTCCATAAACTTCTGAAGCCCTTATGCAGTGAGAATGGCTGGAATATTTGAAGATTCAAAATATATGCCCCTAATACTAGATTCCAGGAAAAATGCAATGATTCATAATTTTTTGGAATTGTTACATTAGTTCATATGTTAAAAAATCTTATAATTCAGGAATATCGTTGCCAAAACCTGGGTTGAATTTAAAAAACAATGCAAGTTTTCTAATGATTCCCAAAAGCGTATTCATATTGATAATTGCCATTCTATATTTCCAATGAAGGTGCCATTTCAACGATGATATGTTAGTAAACGTGGATTCTTCCAATTCATTTCTTCTATCATGGTGTGCTTTTGCTAAGAATTTCGAATTCCTAATAATATTATTGATGTCCGTTTGTTTATTAAATTTTTCATGATCATAACATGACACAGGATACATCGGACAATAAATAATCAACAATCAAACTACAACAGTACAAAAATAAAATTTCACAAATAATTTTTGGCACCCAGCAAAAAGTGTGGCGGGGATATTCAAAAGTATCACAGATTGTATTTAAAAAAATAAGATTTTCATATAATGGACTGTATATTCTTTTTTTCTTTCGGCCCAAAATTAGCGGAAGCTACCTTTGAAAAGTTCTTCAATGTATCTAGCATCTGCTATAATAAACTTCAGATTCGGGAAAGCCTAGAAAAAATTTCCTATTCAACTAGTTTTACCCTAGAAAAATTTTAACTCAAATATTTCAAACATTTATCACTGTTATATAATTAGTAATAAATGTTCATTATATATATTCTCCGATTTTTAACTGTGTAAACATCATGCGAATTGTTTTTAAGGTTGAGTGGAATAACAATTTAATGGTGACTTTTCATCTAATAAATTTAACTCTGTCTTTTATTTTCATAAGAATTAACAGAATATAAATTGTTATGGCGAAGCACCTAGGTCGATGGCCTTTTGGTTATAACCAATAAATAACGTTTATTATTATTATCATTTATAAATTATTATTTGAAGAATTAAAAGAAAATAATAAAGACAATATTATTATCTAATATATAAAATTCTCGTGAAACGGTGTTTGTAATTAAACTCCTCCGAAATGGCGTGACCGATTCTCATGAAATTTTGTGTGCATATCGGTTAGGTCTGCGAATAGGACAACATCTATTTTTCATCCCACTAAATGTTAAGGGTGGTCCACCCCTTAATTTTTATTTTTTAGATAAAAATCTTTTTTTTCATTTTTTTATGATACAGCATTCAAAAATACATACCACCCTAAATTTTCACCCTTCTACGATCAACCCCTATTTTTCCATCGCTATTTTTTTTATTTTTTTATTTTGTCCACAGATCCGCAAGATGGCAAACGAATATAATAATTGTAGTACGATAAATTGAGAACGGGATAACGGGATAAAGAAAAAAAAACGGGATAAGGGGATAACGGAAAACGGAATAACGGGATAGAAGAAAAAACGGGATAAGGGAACGGGATAACGGGAATAACGGAATAACGAAAAAACGGGAAAATGGGATGACAGGATAAGGGGATAAGGGGAAAACGGGATAACGGTATAAAAATGGGATAATAGGAAAACGGGATAACGGGAATAACGGGATAACGAAAAAACGGGAAAACGGGATAACGGGATGACAGGATAAGGGGATAACGGGAAAACGGGATAAAGAAAAAACGGGATAACAGGAAAACGGGATAACGGGACAACAGGAAGCGGAAGGAGTCAAAAGCATAGTCTAGATGGAACAACATAAAGGAAAACATAGAAAAAAGGAAATTCTACGCGGACGAGAGTTTTCGGGAAAAACATTTCAGGGAACATAGAAATTTGGACAGGACAACGTCTGTCGGGTCAGCTAGTATCTTATATTTTTACATTTGAAAATTATTTCATGCAACTTTCATTCCAGCGTATACTCTAATAGATTTATATACAAGGTGTTTCGAATGAGGTAAACATACTTGCTTAGTTTATCGCCAAAACAAATTTTAATAGAAATTAAAAAAAATCAATAATGTTTATTCATGTTCAGTTGGCTCCGGACTTTGGACTGGAAATCATGGAAACATCATGTTTTCTATACAAAAAAGCTCCTATGTCAAGTCGATGGAATGCCCGTTTTCATGAAAACTATGTTGTTGCATTTTCGAAAGTTTTATTTTTTTAAAATGCAATTTTATTATTATCAAAAACCGATGCTACTATCACTCAACACAAGTGTACCTTTTTGTGGAGAAATCTCCAAATATTTATATTATCCAAAGTTGGGATAATTTTTGCACTCTTCAACCCCCCAAAGGTTCATTTATTAGTATTCAAGGGCATTTGTAATACCAGAATCAGTTTCGTCACACGAAAAATAACAGTATAGCAGAATTTCAAAAGTTGTTATTTAAAAAAGTCCCATTAAAATAATTTCCATAGAATTTTCAGTGTATGCTATTTTATCAATTCAAATGTATTGATTCAGATACCGGTATCAGATAAATTCAAGAGTTGAAGTGGGTTAAAACTACCCCAACATGTGACGAACGAAAAAGCTATATGCTAGGTCTGAACGCCATCCATTCCAATTACACATTCTTAAAGTAGCATGATGATGAGTTTGACTAAATTCGAAACGTTAAGTGAAAACAATAGTTCCCTTAGATTCATTATTGACTCAATTCTAACCTACTCCTTCAAAAAAATAGCGGATAGAACGGTAATTCCTCATCGTATTTTCTTATTTTGAGTACTGTCTACCCTGGAAGTTTGAAACATATTTTTCACAACACCCTGTATATTATTATCAAAAAACTTTTTCAATGCGTCATGAATTCTTATGCAGATCTCAATTTGTATAATTTATTTTTCAACAATTTGGTTTTGAAGTCAATAAATTGTTTTTTTTTCGGCATCGTCAGGGATAAAAATTAGGGTCGTCAACACTCACTTTTGCTCAGAGTTTCCAACATTTTGAGGCGCACCATAAATATCCGGGGTTTCGAAAAACACTTCCTAAATAATTCTTTCACAACGCACAAAAAAAACACGGAGAAAAATGTCCACATTCACCGCAACATTGTCAATCCGTGAAGACCATGTTGAAAAAGATTTGCACAGCGACGTGTGCCCGTGTGGTTTTCCGTGTAAGGAGCGTCCGCAAAGTTATTTCTGGCGTCCCGACGCCATCCCTCCCTCTCCCACGAACTTTGGGTATATTCTGAAAATGGACGTGCTGTAACCCGAGCTAGTACCGTATTTGGTACTCCGCGGGATTTTCCGAGTTATTAATAACCTGTTCTTATATTGCTTCTGCCGTGTGTACACGTTCGAGTTTTATGCATTTTGGTGCGAGAGCCCGATCTCGTGCCCACTCATTTATTTTGGGATTCATCGCAGGATGTGTATACTGGTGACTGGTCTTATGAAATCTTTGGTCATTTCTGGTCTATTTTTTTCTTTCCCGTCCGCATACCGGGCGGCGATGATTTACAAGTTTCCTCGGTTATTCTTAACCGACGAAATAAAAAAAGAGGAGGTTTTCTAATCGACGCGTATATTATTTCTATTATTATTATTATTTTTTATGTATGATCACGCATAACTTTTCACAGAGCAGTTCGATTCCGATGAATCTTTTTTCATTGAATAGTTGGTCCCATTCGAATTAGAACAAGAAAATTCAACCCGAAGGGTAGCAAAATGAAGGATATTGATCATTCACCCTCTGAATTTTGGTCCGTTAACCGATTCTATCAGGCATAACTTTGTAGTGGGTTTTCCGATTTGGATGTTTTTTTTATTAGATAGTGTATACCTCATATTTTAATTTGGAATGAAATAATCCACCCCTATGGGCAGCAAAATAGGGGATAGGTAAATGATTTTTCACCTGTGAACATTGTCACACATATGAAGTTGACATTGACAGATCCTCCTACATCCGTCACTATAATTCAATCCTATGAAAGGATGGAATTATTTACAAAGTGATAAAATCAACTAACCAGAACTTTCAAAAATAATTTATATTATACAGTGCTCGTCTAAAGTCCGTTCCCCCCCTATTAATTTTTGAACCACCTTGTATATCGCAACGAAATTTGGAGGGGTTGAATAGGAGATAAAAACCTACTTTTTCATGAAACTATCATAGCTAAAAGTTTCAAAATGGTTGCTGAGCGCCATCTTCAATAATTTATTTAAATAGAACACCCCTTATTATTCCATTTTCGAAATCTGCTCATATTCTCAACAGATGTCTCTGATACTCTTCACTCCTGAATTCAATTGTTTTGGAAATATTAACGTTTGAAAAGTGGCATTCTGGTTTGAAATGAAGTATGGATTTTGGTCACTTCCGGTAAAACATTTTGCTAACTAAACGTTGTTAAAATTTGTAGTTAAATCTCTTAATGAATTCGACTAATAAGAGGCGTAAAGAAAGTTTATTAAGGATAAACAATACCGCTTACCGGAAAATCTCGAAGCCTACGAATGTGCTCTGTAAATTCAAAATCAGAACAAATTAGTTAGCTAAAAAATTATAATTTATTTTTGAATAACACTTTTGTTTAACCCCAACAATTATTTCATCAAGTGTTCAATGTGGGCCCCTCCTGAATCTTTACACTGAAGTGCCCTATTATAAATAGCTTCTCTCACGTTGATGAAAGTCTGTTCATCTATTTCTTCACATGTATCTATTATTCTGCGTTCCAACTCTACTATAGTTTGGCATTCAGTGGCGTAGATTTTTGACTTCAGATAACTCCGAAGAAAAAAATCTAGAGGTGTAAGATCCGGAGATCTTGGTGGCCATTCTGTACTTCCCCTGCGACCTATCCATCGCCCAGGAAAGTTTGTATCGAGGAACTTTCCAGCCATGCGATCGAAATGGGGAGGTACCCCATCCTGCTGAAATATGATTTCACGATTTTCAAACTCTTCCTGATTGTTTAATACAATTTGTCTTCTTTGAGGTTCAATTTCAGTTTCTAAAAGATTTCTGTAAAGAACTACTGTAAGATTGCCTCTGATGAAAATTGGTCCAACAACGCGATTGCCCAAAATCCCCGCTCATACATGCGCCTTCTTAGGAAACTGGGTATGCCCATCTCGAAAAATATGCGGATTAGTATCGCTCCAGTATCGTACATTCTGTTTGTTGACTTTTCCATAAAAAAAAACGTGCATCCGTCTGCGGAACATACACGTTTTAGGAAACCCCGTTCTCCTTCAATTGTTCTTATCAACCACTCACAAAATTCAACCCTCCGGTCTAGATCATCCTCCGTGAGAGCATGCAGGATTTTAATTTTATAGGGATGGAACTTTCCTTTTTTTAGGACTCTTTGGACACTTTTTGAACTTACTCCACAGGATTCAGCAACTGCAGACGTCGACTGAGTCGGATTGATTACCATTTCAGCAACAATTTCTAACTTTTTTTTTCTGAAAGAGGCGGTCTTCCTGATCTTGGAGCATCTTCCAGCGTACCAGTCGCTTGGAGCTTATTCAAAAGTTTGCGCAAATATGACCTCGAAATAGGATTCTCGGAAAATCTATCATTAAACATACGGACTGCTAGATGATAATTTCTTCCAGCTTCTCCAAATATCAAAACTGCTTCAAATTTATGTTCTAAACTACGAGCCATGATCACACTTTTCATAAAAGGATTTAGGCGCTCAACGGACTATTTGACAGTTAGCAGTTCAGTTTGACAGTAAACAAGGTGTTACCGCGGCAACGATTTTTTCCAATGCAAACTTGATTGAAAGCAACATTACTGTTTTTGGTTGGGTTTCAAATGACCAAAATGTCACTTTTCAAACGTTAATATTTCGAAAACAATTGAATTTAGTAGTAAAGTGTATTGGAGAAAACTGTTGAGAATTATGAGCAGATTCCAAAAATGAAATAATATACGGGGTGTTCAATTTAAAAAAATTATTGAAGATGGCGCTCAGCCGCGATTTTAAAATTTTTGCTGTGACTTTTCCATGAAAAAGTAGGTTTTTATCTCCTATTGGAGCCCTCCAAATTTTGTTGCGGTATACCAGGAGGTTCAAAAATTAGAAGGGGGAGAACGGACTTTAAACGAGCACTGTATAACAATAAATAGTTAAAGTAGATAATCATATTATTCAACCGTTAATAGTTGATGTAAGCTAGGTAAATAAGTTTTTAGGAAGTAATAAAAAATTTAGTGGGTAGTAATCAGTAGACTTCAGACAGAAAAAATTGAAAAATACAAATTTTTCAACAAAAAATTGAACCGACGAAAAAATCAACTGAAAAGCAAAAAATAAAATGAACTTCTTTAGTTTTAATGATAATTGAGCTCCTAAACTAATTTGAGTAACTAATTTTGAGTCGGCGCCAAACAAACTAGCAATTGAATTAGTTAAAGCCTAAAATGATGGCAGCGAGATGCACAGGGCGTTTTGATTAATTCTTCAAAGTAATATAATGATCTTCGATAATTGTTCGTTTGGCGCCGACTCAAAATTCGTTAGTCACATTAGTTTAGCAGCTCAATTATCATTAAGACTAAGAAGGTTTATTTAATTTTTTGCTTTTTAGTTGATTTTTTCGTAGGTTCAATTTTTTTAATAAACTGTCATATTTCAGATTATTATATATGTTTTTATTCATCTTTATTACTTTTCGAAGAATTCTAAATACTATCATGCTACTATGTCTGACAAAAGATGTTTTTCATTACAAGCTTTTATTTAGTTTCACTTGTTAGTTCGTTCGTTCGTTCCTTAGGGTCAAATCTTGACCGACTTCTGGTCTTCCGATTAATTTAAAATTTGGCAGGTGCTCATAATTCCGGTGACAATGCATTATGGAGTTTTTGTCAGAGAAAAAAAAACAAAGTATGACGGAGGATATTTGTAATTATGGTTCGATTTGATTCAAAATTGGTATGTGGGGGTTTTGGGTCGTAGATTATTAATTTTCTGTCAAAGTTCATAAATTCAAGATGGCGGCTCCAAGATGGGGGACGAGTTTTGTGATTATGGTTCGATTTGATTCAAAATTGGTATGTGGGGGTTTTAGGGGTCGGAGATTATGAATTTTCCGTCAAAGTCTATGAATTCAAGATGGCGACTTCAGGATGGCGGACGAGTTTTGTGATTATGGTCATATTATATTCAAAATTGGTGTGTGGGAGTTTTTGGGGTCGAAGATCATGAATAATTTCAGCTCAAAACAGGGAAGAGACCTTGTAATAACGATGCTCTATTAGAAATAGATAGATTAAGGCGATCCAACTAAAAAGCGAAGAATAAAATAACTAATAAAAACACTTTTTCAAGACAAGCTTTCATCTAAGCTGTGTACTAAAACGTATAAAATAAATTCAAGTCATCGCTGACAATGATTTAAATATTTTTTGTTGAATTATTTGGTTTCAAAAAGCTTGTCGCGCTAATTGTAATAAAATTGATACTTCGACAAGTTGTTACTTACCAACCATTATTTGTCCGATGAAATTAATTGGTACCTACTTTCATGAATACTTTGTAAAAATCAAATACTTCAACAAGTTCTTACTTAGCAACTAATCACTGCCCAATTAACAACACGCTTTTCGAAACCAAATAATTCAACAAAAAATAATCATATCATTGTCAGCGATGACTTGTTTTTATTTCATACGTTTTATTACACGGCCTTAATAAAAGCTTGTCTTTAAAAAGTTTTTTATTAGTTATTAATCATTAATATCTAGAAAATTAATATTCGATTAAAAGCCTCTATCTATACCATCAAAACAAATACTTCGACAAGTTCTTACTTAGCAACTAATCACTGCCCAATCAAATTAATTGGTACCTACTTTTATGAACAATTCGTGCAACAAGCTTTTCGAAACCAAATAATTCAACAAAAAATAATCATATCATTGTCAGCGATGAATTGTTTTTATTTTATACGTTTCATTACACGGCCTAAATGAAAGCTTGTCTTTAAAAAGTTTTTCTATTAGTTATTAATCATTATATTTCTAGAAAATTGATATTTGATTAAAAGCCTTTATACCATCAAAACAAATACTTCGACAAGTTCTTACTTAGCAACTAATCACTGCCCAATCGAATTAATTGGTACCTACTTTTATGAACAATTCGTGCAACAAGCTTTTCGAAACCAAATAATTCAACAAAAAATAATGATATCATTGTCAGCGATGACTTGTTTTTATTTTATACGTTTTATTACACGGCCTAAATAAAAGCTTGTCTTCAAAAAGTTTTTCTATCAGTTATTAATCATTATATTTCTAGAAAATTAATATTTGATTAAAAGCCTTTATACCATCGAAAATGTGTACAACTAATATTAGAGGAAAATTTGGTCGGATGGACAAATATGGTTATTAAATAAATTTTTAGAGAATTTTGTTAGAAATAATTATTGCTTTTCAAAGGGTTCAAAATATCGATCACCTGATATTCATCTCGTGTAACTAATAGAAACAAAAGCTGTCACTTCATTATACTGGGTTTTTATCGCATTCAATGAAATAGAAAATGTGTAAAAAATTATTTGTATCCGCTATCTAGTTGAGAACGGAAATCTGTTTCTATTAGGTTATTAGAAACAGCTTATGATAGAAACGGATTTGCTTGCTCAATTAGACAGACAAGAAAAATAAATTTTCGACACATTTTCAATTTTGAATGCGAAAACCTCAAAATGATTAAATTACAGCTTTTGTTGCTAAGTTACACGGGATAAAATTAGGACACGTAATTTTCCGCCAAAGAAAGTTTGTCTTCATATGTATGTAAGGACTTACATAGAAATAAATATGAACTAACCTCAAGTTTGTGTGAATCTTAAGGAGGTTACAATGTATGAACAGCATTAATAATAAAGGTGCTTATTCTTCTTCTTAACATTCATTGCTTGTGATTTTTTAGTTAATTCACAGTGCCATAGAAATTACTTAGGCCGTATCATGAGTTTTTTCAACTACTTTCCCGGCTAAAATCGCAGATAATTCCACATATGAATTTGTGAACAACCTGTTCATATTTCCGAACATATCGATGAAATGGAAAAAATTGACAATTAAAAATTGAGTTCGTATACATCGCTAAAAACACTATACCTTCACAAAATAAATCTGGTACTCCATGTCAACGACTACTCTCCGAACCTTTTGGTCAGGACATCACTTTCATTCCACATTTTCGCACTTTTTTAGTTACGGGCTTTGCAATATTTGATCTTCAAACGCACAGTTTTTCCTTTAGGGATGCGCACTCCTCACTCTCGATGCCCTATCGCGCACCACGAGCACCGGAAATTTCAAAACTGAACGATTTTTCCAGGTATACCCGGATTTATCAAATATAAACAACGTCTCATGTTACCAGCTAGTAATTGTGACATTTTCTAGGTGGTTTTCCCATCACCGTTTGTTTGGTACTAGCACTCCGCCAAGCAGAAAACGTCTTTCTGGCTTGCATACCTCATTTTACTGCATTAATCACGTAAATACTTAAAGAATGTGTAGGTTTTCATTCAGGGCGGGCACGAGGACACCAGTCAATTGCGCTCAGCGGCGTTTATTTTCCTTATTTGCACTATTCTTTAGTGCCAGGCGGATTTTAGTGTCTGTCCATATATATACAGTGCTTCTCAAAAGTCAACTCCCCCCCTATTATTTTTGGAACGATTATACATAAACAAGTGAAATTTTGAAACTGAATATTAAAGGTTGTAAACTTCCCTACTAGTGATGATAGATGACGAAATCGTCAAAGATGACGTCACAAGGCCATTGTGACCAATAATTTTAAATGGAACCCTACGGCAAGCGACACCTCTTTCAAAGGTAACGAAAAAAACTGTTCAATGATACTAATTTTGTTTGTGTTTAAGGCAGTTTTGGCAACTCACTTTTAAAAAACGCAAAGCTGTGATGAATTAAATCAGTTAATACTAAAACTCCAAATTCAAGCTCCGCCTCTGGATAGTTGTCAAATAAGCTGACGTTTCTGTTAGTCTCCCTAATTCGACGTTTTTGTAATTGTCCAAGTTTTTGTACATTTAATAATTTGTGTATTGTTGATCGAACGTTTGAATGTTTTAGCAGCTTTTGGTACTATTGATATTTTTGTACATTTTAATAATTTGTTAAACTGTTGTGGGCCGAACGTTAAATTCTTCAAGAAGCGAAATGGTACGTGCTTTAGGTGATAAAGTAGCAGCGATCCTAATTCTTGGTGAAACTGGACAAAATATTCATACAGCAGAACGCATTTTTAATGAGAGGTTTCCCGATCGCCCCGTTTCGAGGACTTATTTAAGGGAGCTTCTTCGTAAGTTTGAAACAACGGCTAGTATTAACGATGCGAAACGATCTGGCAGACCACAAATTTCTGATGAGAAAAAAATGTATATACTGGCAGAAGTAATAGTTAATCCTACTTCTTCAACAACTCACGTTGCATCTACCTGTGAAGTCAGTCGAAGTACAGTACACAGGGTGTTGAAAAAAAACAAATTTCATCCTTACAAATTAAAAATGGTTCATCAACTCTCAGACGACGACCCAGACCCAAGACTAAAATTTTGTGAAAATATGGAAACTAAAATTAACCAACAGCCAGACTATGTCTCAACAATTTGTTTTAGTGACGAAAGTACTTTCTATTTAAATGGAAATGTAAATACACTGAATGTGAGGTATTGGAGTGACGCAAATCCTCACCTGTTTCGTGAAACACATACCCAATTTCCCCAGAAGGTGAATGTTTGGGCAGGTATCCTGGGAAACGACATCGTTGGGCCTCTTTTTTTAAATACTAATTGATTTGGTGAGGTTCATCTGGAGCTGTTGCAAAACGCAATAGAACCGTTAATCCTTGAAATTTTGGAAGAAAACCCAGATGAATTCGGCAATTTGGAAATAACATTCCAACAAGATGTTGCTCCTCCACACTATTATGGTGCAGTAAGACGGTAGTTGGATGAGGAGTATCGTGGTAGATGGATTGGACGACGAGGTTCAACGGAATGGCCAGCTCGATCACCGGACCTCACACTTTTGGATTTTTTTCTGTGGGGCTACCTTGAATCGGAGGTTTACGCCACTGAACCTGACAATATTGACGTTTTAAAACAACGTATTGCTGCAGAATGTGAGGCTGTTTCCGCAGACACATTTGCAGAAGTACGAGAAGAGTTTAAAAATAGGATATTTCACTGTCAGGAAGTGAATGGAGGTCACTTCGAGCAACTCCTTTAAGTAGATACTGATTCTCAAATCTGTAATCAATATCATACTGAATGGAATTAAAATTTTAATATTTACTAATGTGCCATTAAAACTGCCATAAATACAAACAAAAATAGTATCATTGAATAGGTTTTTTCGATACCTTTCAAAAGAGGTGTCGCTTGCCGTAGGGTTCCATTTAAAATTATTGGTCACAATGGCCTTGTGACGTCATCTTTGACGATTTCGTCATCTATCATCACTAGTAGGGAAGTTTACAACCTTTAATATTCAGTTTCCAAATTTCACTTGTTTATGTATAATCGTTCCAAAAATAAGAGGGAGGGAGTGGACTTTTGAGAAGCACTGTAGTTTATCTGTGCTCGTTTTTATTTCCGAATATGTTTTCGGAATAAACTCTTGAGTCTTTCAATTTGATAGCTGTCGCGATAGGTTTCAATGGAAAAAGTTTCCGGTAGAACAACAAAATGAAACTGGCAAGGGGAGCTTGTAAAAGGAAGTTTACAAGTGGCCGACAACATGAGAGACTAGTCCAATTGACAATATCTCGTCTCCGGTTGTCTTCGCGGAACAGCTTCATGAAAATAGTTGCCCGAATGTTGCGTGGAACTGTCAAGAGAGCACGTGGGTGGACCAGTGTTCTATCTCGCTCTTCTCCCTTCCACTAACGTCGGCATCGCAGTCTCCCGCCAAGGCAGATTCTTCACACCTCTGGCTGATGGCAAGAATGTTAATATCGAGAAGGCCTTGTTACGTTAAGTGGCGAATAATTGCAATTTTCAATGGGCCATTCTCGGTTTAATGAAGTGACTAAGCTCGTATGGGCCTCTTTCGGCAATTCTTTCCGATTTCCTAGTAAGAAGACATACAATGTGTTCTTTTGTCTCTCTGGAGATTTGAATTTATTATTTCACTTCGCGGTTGAGAATTAAACACTGACCTGCAGTTCCTCGACACCCCTGGGCCTTATTTTTGAAGCTTCCCGAACATGATAGTATTCAAGTGGGTAGTGGATACATTTTGAGCTATCAGGGATAACATTTACCATCCATCAAAAAATATCTAAAAATATGACAGTCTCTGATTCATACAGGTTGTTCGAAAATCTCTCTTAATCTTCTGTTTTTTTTTCAACTATTCTTGCCATTACAATTCCAGTTCACAAAGGGGGAGAAACTGACGATCCTTATCATCTGATATCGCTTTCCTATACACTCTCAAAAATTATAAAAAAACTTGTAAAGAAGAGAATGATGCAGTATCAAAAAAACAAAAAAAATTTGCCTCAGCATCAATTCGAATTCCACGAAACAAAAATCAGAACCGATGCAATTAATCTTATTTCTTCAGAGAGTTTATGTGAGTTTGAATGATGACGAGGGGGTTGCGGTAGTCTTTTGTGACTTTTCAAAGGCATTCGATTGTGTAGATCAAAATGTACTATTAAAATAGTAATATCATTATGGATTTACAGGGGTAGCCTTAAATTAGTTCCTCTTTAGCAGAAAACAGAATGTTAAAATTTCCAATGAAAGTTCGTGCTACTCTGATATCAGACCAGGAATACCTCGGGGTTCAGTACTAGGCCCTGTATTATTTGTATTCTACTTAAATAATTGACCATGTCTACCTATTACGGGAAAATTCCCATCATTTGCAGATGATACCACAAACTATGTACCAAATTCCTGGGGATACACATCGATAATAAATTAAGATCCAATTACCATATCACCCCACGAAAAAAACTAGCATCAGGCTGGTGGCAAATGAACTCGATCCATGTGCTGCTAGAAACACATATTTTTCTCTGGTTGAGTCTCACATCAGGTACGGATTACCTTTCTGGGGTTCTTGCACTGTATATTTGCCTTGCAAAAAAGGGCCATTAGATACTTGTGTTAGGTTTAAGCAAGGAACCACCGTAAACCATTGTTTGTCTCTCAGAAAATAGTCACTCTGATCTGCCTTTTTATCTGTAGCTCACGATCCAGTAACCTTAGTCCACCAAATCAACAACTCTTGCAAAAAATTCAAGTGAAAAATTACAAGCATTTCCGGATCATGTGGAAGTAATGAAGAGCTTTAAAAAAATTAGGAAAACAGTGAGATACTTTCTCATGCCATAAGCTTACTATGACTATATGTGTTTCCCTACAACCAATATTTGTATATTTGAAAAATATATTTATTTACACTATTTTGAAGGAAACTCTATTTCCAGTCTCTTTTATACATCTTGACATCTGTCATCACCTATCATCTGTTACGTTTTATCTACAGTGCGTATTCAATTATTCAATACTACAACAGAAACAGTGGATACCTACTGATTTGTGTGTGTTATGATATTTTTAAACTCATTGATATTTCATAACATCATTGTTTGTAATGTGTTTCATTGTTATATTTCACATTTCTTCTTTTCTTCTCTCTCTTATTTATGTTCATATTTCAAGTTTGTGATTACAGTGAATCTCCTGTTACCACTTCAAAAGCTTTGTCAATAAGATTATGAATTCTTGAACAATAAAGCACAAATTTGAATTTATTGACTTATATTCTACTTGATATATTTGTAATAATTCCTGGATTCCAGTCTTTTGGTACATTTTTGTTTTGTTTGTATCTTGTTCATCATTCCCTTCAAGGGATTCATTTCTTCATCTCCTATGTGCTTTTCCTGGCTCTAGCTTCTTCATTTCATTTATCATTTTCTCTCCCCAGTTTTTTTTTTTCATTACTGATTTGTTGTTGAGATCTTCATTTTCATACATTTCATCTTCTCCTGCGTCTATCAGTTCCTAAAAATATTTTCCACTCCTTTCCATTATTTTATCTTCTTCTGTGAATTAACCTTCTTCGTCTTTTATATTCACCATGTTATATTCTCACATTCGTTTCAGTAGTTTCTGCCTCTGATTTTTTCTCCATTTTTTACAAAATTCTTGTTTGCATTCTTCAACTGATATAATTGCCTTTATTTGTATTAAGGTATTTTTTCCAGTTTCCTTATTATAATAAATTTTTGTTTCTAGTTCTCTTGTCTCTTCAAATTTTCATTTGAATTCCTTGTCATTCATAGCTCTCTCTCCTCTCTCTCTCTCTCTCTCTCTGTCTGGCTGTTTCAAATAATATAATCTCGAAATCTTTCCTGAACCCATAAAAATTATTAGAAATTTATCGGGGATAATTCCATAAGTGCTTTAAAAATTACCGATAATTCTGAAAAAAAAACGTCTGTTTTTAAAACTGCACGAATTTATTATTTTCGTTGTTTCACGCGTTTTTTTCAGAATTATTTGGTTAATTTTTGAAGCACGAATGGTATTCGGTACAAAATTTTATACTAGTCATTTTCAACAAATCAGATGCTTTATTTCGACATTGTTACTATGGTAACCAGCAAATTTTCTGAAAAATTTTCATCCACATTAGCATGTAGACTTGAAATTAATAAGTGGAAATTTCCCGGCACATGACAGCTATCATATAATTAGACAAAAATAATATTGAAATAATATTGACAATATTTTTTATTTACTTACTTTATAAGTTGGAAATATAACATCATTAATTAATTTCAAATTCTTCAAAAATTCCACGTCTACCTCCTCTTTCCTAAGTGGTGAATAAAACACAGAACCGGTGTTTTTTTTAACAATATGCCTGTGTTTCATAAAATAAAAATAATACTGAGACACCAGTTTATTTCTTTGAGTATTAGATTAGAAGGCACAATATCACGCAGAATGTTGCCAATCTCTTTAAATAAGTTGCTCAGGATTTAATCCAGATTCTTCCACTAGGTATGTTAGATATTTTACATTTTTATGGTACATTTTAATGTGCTGTGATTCTTTGCAAAAGGAACACAATTCATACGATTGAAAGTTCATTTTATTATCACTTTTTTACTAACTTATGATTGTATACAATGTTATGAGGATGTTATGATGCCACAAATAAAATATTGATTGACAGGAGTAGTGTATGTCAAATACATGGCTAACTTTACAAAATATTTTTTCAACCGGCAACATACACCAACAACATTTGGAATAAAGAATAAAATATCCCGATTTCCTGAATTATTTGAAAAACAAATTATTACCGCTAATATTAATTTTTCTTAGAATTAAACTTAAAAGAATATGAAAAATATTTAAGTATATATGTATAGGTATAGTTATATATTTTTTGCCGTATATCACCTTTGTTTGTAGTCAATATTGACATTTCGCTGAAACCTAGTAAGAAAATTATATTAAATCAATTATCTAATATATAAAATTCTCGTGTCACAATGTTAGTTACCTTACTCCTCCGAAACGGCTTCACTGATTTTCACCAAATTTTATATGCATATTTAATAGGTCTGAGAATCGGCTACTATCTATTTTTCATACCCCTAAGTGATAAGGGTTGTTCACCCTTAACATTTTTTTTTTAATTTCTGGACAAAATTTTGTGTTTTTATGATACAGTATTCAAAAATACATACAACCCCAAATTTTCACTCTTCGACGATCAACCCCTATTTTTTTGGCAAATTTTTTATTTTTATTACTCTTAATTTTCACCCTTCTACGATCAACCCCCATTAGAATAGAAAAACGGGAAAACAGGAAAACGGGATAACGGGATAACGGGAATAACGGGATAACGAAAAACGGGAAAACGTGATAACGGGATAACGGGAATGACAGGATAAGGACATAAGGGGAAAACGGAATAACGGGATAAAAAAAAACGGGATAAACAGGAAAACGGGATAACGGGAATGACAGGATAACGAAAAACGGGAAAACGGGATAACGGGATACGGATAAGGGATAGGAAAACGGGATAACGGGATAGAAAAACGGGATAACGGAAAACGGGATAACGGGATAACGGGATAACGGGATGACAGGATAAGGGGATAAGGGGGTAACGGGAAAACGGGATAACGGGAAAATGGGATAGCGGGATAACGGGAATAACGGGAAAACGAGATAACGAGACAACAGGAAGCGGAAGGAGTCAAAAGCATAATCTAGATGGAACAACATATAAAGGAAAACATAGAAAAAAAGAAATTATACGCGGAAATTGGACAGGACAACGTCTGTCGGGTCAGCTAGTTTTTATATAATAATGTATCTGATATTATAAATTGTATTTTACTGGGGGCACGTGAAATATAAAAAAAATAATATCCCGCAATACGAACATTCACTTTCATTTTTAATCCATATTGACATTTCCCTGAAACCCAGTAAGAAAATTGTATAAAAACAATCAATTTTATATAAAAATGTACCTGATATTATATATTTTATTTTGCTAGGGCACGGGGAAAATCAAAAAATTTCTCCCGCAATACGAACATATCCACTTTCATTTTTAGTCAATATCAACATTTTCCTGAAACCCAGTGAGAAAATTGTATGAAATCAATTAATTTCACATAATAGTTTATCTGATATTATATATTTTATTTTACTAGAGAACGGGGAAAATCAGAAAAAAAATCTCCCCCAAAACTCCCATTACACACAGCCTTCTATTTATGTGTGAATAACGTCAAAATAAATATGTACTTAATGTTTTCTATTTAAATATAATTCCGGTTGATTTGTTGAAAATATAAACAGGATGTTCATAAAATCAGATGTGGAATCATCTGCGACTGAAAGATAAACTTTAGTCACTATCTTCCATCGTCAAGATAACCTCTTGTGGGGTATACATGTTGAAAAGGGAAACATTCTCAATTGAATATTGATAGAAAGATTTTTCTGTGAATTGAAAAATCCACGATTAAAATAAAGTTATTTTTTGTGAATGTCTAACAGAAAACAACTACTTTCCCGGCTAAAGCCACGCTGGACATTGAACTACATCTGATAGATATTCTGAAAAGGCCCTAACTCAAAAGAAAAAAATCTGAAATTGAAAAGTTGCATTTTCATTCAGATAGTTATTTGATTTTCTATTCCAGTCTTAATTAGGAACTCATAAAGATGAATGAGGCAAAGAAGAATGTTTTCCAAAAGAGAGTACTCACCAGAAATCATTCATAACATTGACGCAGGAGAGACATCGCATTCACTAGGTCTTCAATACATTTTTGTCGACGAAAATCTATTTCACGCTTCCACGATCATCAGGAAGACCGGAAGAAATGGGAAACACATTTTCAAGAAGCAATCTCACTTTGCAAAGATGGAAAAAGTTAGAATCATTTCTTTTGGAGAGACACTTTGAAATTAGTGTTTTCTGACATTAAAACCTGTCATGGGGTATGATAGATTGATTTGTTGAAAATATAAACAGGATGTTCATAAAATCAGATGTGGAATCATCTGCGACTGAAAGATAAACTTTAGTCACTATCTTCCATCGTCAAGATAACCTCTTGTGGGGTATACATGTTGAAAAGGGAAACATTCTTAATTAAGACTGGAATAGAAAATCAAATAACTATCTGAATGGAAATGCAAATTTTCAATTTCAGATTTTTTTCTTTTGAGTTAGGGCCTTTTCAGAATATCTATCAGATGTAGTTCAATGTCCAGCGTGGCTTTAGCCGGGGAAGTAGTTGTTTTCTGTTAGACATTCACAAAAAATAATTTCATTTTAATCGTGGATTTTTCAATTCACAGAAAAATCTTTCTATCAATATTCAATTGAGAATGTATTTTTAAAGAAAATTCATGTACTCAAAAAATTTCCGGCAATAATTCATGCTCTAGGGAGATTATAAGTGATAATCCACATAGTAGGTGGATTACCTTTGTAATTCAGCGATAATTCCACACTTCTTATGGACATGAGTGAAAATTTCAGGATATTATCAGGATAGGTTTGTCAAATCGATGTATTTTGGAATCCATCTCACTATTCTTGATAATTTTTATGGTTTCAGGTATGATTTCGAGAATGCATTATTTAAAACAGCCAGCCTGATTTTACCAATAAATCTGACTTCGACAGAAATTTCTGATTAGAAGAGAAAGTGTCAATATCAAGGCCACTTCAATCATCTAATCATTTTCACGATTAACCAGGGAATTTATCTGATGCTTTACGATGATAAGTTCTGAACGCCATCGTGGGAGACATTCGACATCTGCTTGAGAATGTTTTCAACATCAAATCCTTCATAAATCTCCGTGTGTAAGTGTACTTGAGAAAAAAATCAACAACGCACGATCTAAGATAATGTCTTGGCGTGTTTGAAGGTACTTAACTGTTTAAAAGAGTAGGTAAGGTGATAAATTGCTATTTGTCACATGTTTATTGCTTATAATTATTTATAATCCGAGCCCCAAATATGGAATAGCGAGAGTCTATAATGGTTTTTTATTATTTTTTTCGGGATTTATTTTACGTCAGTAAACTTGACTGGATGAAGTTAAGGTGGTTCCCCCACGAGACAGTTGAATTAGGAAATCATTAAAATTTGATAATTCGTCATCAAAGGACTTTTCGATTTGAAACGCGAAAAAAAAATGTTTTTAAGGGGGCACTTGCCCCCCCCAATCGACTCTAGAAAATTTATTCGTTATAGAAAGTCGGCGACACAAAAAATTGATGTCCCCGAAAAGCGCAGCAAAAAAAAAATTCAGACCCGGGCCCCCCCTCCCCCCTACCCCCTTACTAGAAATTATGCGTCATGGGAAAAAAATTTCGTTTTTCGATAAAACTTCAATGGACTTTTTTGTAGAACTCTTTTTGAACTTTTTTTTTTGGGGGCGAAGGGACCCCCCCCCCCTTCAGGCTGTGCGCTTCCCCGTGGACTATTTTGAAATTGTTTATCTTCATGTGATCGAATTAGAGCGAGAACATGCAGAAGGTTCTGTGGTGTATTGAAGTGTATGAATGATAATATGACGAACTGATTGTACAAAGAATGATTAATTTACAGGTATTCCCAACTCGATGGCCTATTGGACGTTTCTGGAGATCTGAGATATAAATACTGCAGTGTTGCCACATGTACTTTAACAAATACCAACTTTCGAATTTCAATTGGTACACCCAGTATTCCATTCTGTTTCTCGATTCTACTGACAAATACAAATAACTTTCAGTGAACATGTCTACCGTTCATTGAATATTGATTATTTTGTAATTGTTTTGTTACCAAATGGGACCAACTTGAACTCTTATACCTCCTTATCTGTTACCCACACAGGACTCAAATTCAACTTTCACCCAGAAAATATTGAGAAATTTCAGTAACAGTAGATACGAAGATACTCAGTTTCCATTACATCGAAAGATCTTGAATAAAGTCTCAAAGTGCAGCGGAATTCGCAGTTTTCTTTATAAGAAAAAACCTGGAGACCTGAGGGTTCATGGCACTTTTGAATATACAGCTGGAACTTGAATTTTTCTCTAAGTCTCAGATGCAATTCAGTTTTGGCACAGATTAATTAGAAAAATATCTGAGGAAATTTTGGAAATAGATGAGTCATACTCGAAAAAAAAGTCACATTGGGAAGTAGAAACTGAAATGATATATACAGGAGGATCTAAAAAATAATTACTAATGGACGTTTTTCGAGTATTAAGGAAGAAACTGTCCTTGCTATACTCATTTGAAAAACCATTCGAAACACGAGTTGACGGATCTGGATGGTCCCCGAGTATAGAATCACAATCAACTGCGGACATAGTCTGGTATACAGACGGTTCAAAGACAGTTGATGGAACGGGAGCAGAAATTCATGGGGTAAGGCTAAGAATGTAGTCCCATAATACCACTTGGCAATTGCTCAACGATATTCCAAGCTGAAACACATGCTATTATGGTATGCATTCAGAAGAATCTAGAGAGTGCTTATAGGAAAAAACACACCTACATTCTATCTGACAGTCAAAGTGCTATCAAAGCACTCAACTCTATACAGATAAAGTCTGAACTGGACTGGGACTGCCTCCAGAACCTCGTCGAGCTGGCAAAACACAACAAGGTCACCTTGATGTGGGTGCCAGGTCATAGAGGCATTGAAGGCAACGTGAAAGCGGACCAGCTAGCTAGACAACCATCTGAAACGCTATTCACAGGGATTAGCAAAAACCGATGCAGGACCCTGATCGACGAGTGGATAAAACGAAGACACCAACAGTATTGGGATAAAACTGTCGGGCAAAAACACAGCAAAGTCATGGTAGGGCACCCAAACCGGACCCTGACGGCTGACCTTCTGAACCTGAACAGAACGAAGGCTCGTATAATAATAGGTCTGTTGACTGGACACTGCGGCCTAAGAAAACACCTTAACACCATGGGAGTACGCAGGGAAACCGTGGAGTGTAGGCTATGTGATGAAGAGGAGGAAACAGCCTCTCATATTATCTTCGACTGTGACGCCCTAAGTAGTAGGCGACACAGAACCTTTGGAGAGATCAGCCCGGAAACAGGCAAGAATCCGAAGAACCTCATCAACAGGCTTCTAAACCTAATTAAAGGCACAAACCTGTTTCAATGAGGAACCACTGACGACAGAGTGATACAATAGACCCCAGCTGGTCGCAGTGTCAAGGGAAGCTAAGTGCCAACCCTGTCTCTGGCTCGTCAGTTTTTAACCAACCAAGATGCTCGTACTATTTTGAACCAATTCATAACTGTCCCGAACTAGTTCGAATGGATCGAAAACACAAGACCTATGGAATATATAACAGTCCTGAAAAAACGGGAACCGCGCATTCTCCTGATGGTTTCGGACCGTTTATTTTGTGAATGCGAACAAACCTTATGTTTGGGTTTTTTAGCAAATTTCCAGCCCTGGTTGGATGCCGGTGATTTGCAGAAACAGTTATAAAACTTTCATTGTTGAGATTAATATCTAATAAAGTAGAATAAATGAAGATTGTTGGAATGGTGAAATATGGTGAAATATGGTGCAATATGGTGCAATATGGTTATAGACTTGCTCTTTCTCATACAATGTATGCTGTCTTGAAAGAAATAAAGTTATTTGATTTTTCATTTAATTTTTTATTATAATTTCCAATAATTCAGTGAAAACGGGCATTTACCCTAAAAAATGGTAATGAGCAAATATGGTTCCAATATGTAATCTGACTTCTTACGCAACCACTAACAGTTCAAAAAATGAAAATATTTTCAACAAACAAGCTGCCAATTCCATCATACAAGTAAATTTCTTGTTTTTTCTTCTTCATAAACTATTAGGATACTCCACCTTTGGTGTGCGACATACTCAATTTTTTCGACAGTTACAACTGGTGTTTGGATTTTCAGTTATTGAGGTGCGGTTCGAACCATGGACTGATTCAATAACAACAAACAGCTCATTATTTTAGTGAATACGTAGAACCATATTCCAAACCCACATACTCCGCCGATATAGACGATATAAGTAGGCACGGAACGTGCTCGGTATAAATGGGAATGGACGGAATTTATTCACTACCTCCGTAATGCCAAATGACTGAATTGTGTTGCTGGAGAAACTTACATATTCGAATCATTTCAGACGATTTTCAATGGACAAAATCGCCTACATAAATTCAGATTTACTGCCATTTCGTTGGAATGTCTCAATTTTTCGGAATGTTCTGATCGTTTTTCACGGACTGATATGAATATACCAATATAGACCAGTAAAATTAATAAATTTTTATCCGAACTTGGTAGAGTCAGAAATATTTATTACTTCTCCTGTACGTGCAATTCAAGACTGACAAATTTCAGTTACAAAAAACTACAATTGAATGTGATTTCAAATATGTCCTTCATTCACATATACAGGGTGAGTCAGAATAAGACTGACAAACACCGACTACAGATTCCTCACCCCATTTCGAAGTGAAAAGTTGCCATCAAGGTATGTCCTAAAATGCATCCCCTCTGAGATACGAGGTGTTAAAAGTACGAAAAAAATTAAGATATAATTTTTTTTCTCCAAAATTCCTGAAGGAAAAAATTTGAAACTTGGTATACTAATCAAGGTTTATCAACGCGCTAATTTGAAGTTATAATTTTTTATTTTCGAACACCAGTGGCGTAGTTACGATGGTATGTGGTCATTTGTTCCTTCATATTTTCTTGGGACAAGTGAATGGACAGATGAGCGTTTGACATCAGTTTGGCTCATCGATACTCAACCTAAAAGTCATGACATTCCATGTGCCTAAAAGTGGAGGTTTCTGAGATAATTGAGAAAAACTGAAGATATGTCTAAGTAGAGACATACTTTCCTATGTGGAATAATCGCATGATGCTAATTTCTCACAACGTATCGGAATTTGTGTCAACCTCCTGAACATTTTTTAATGTTGGGAAAATCGTAAACATATTACGGGTGAGTCAGAATAAGATCGATAACTCAATTTTTTCATTCATCATATTATTTGATCGAATCGATGTCGTGGATTCACTAATATGTTACCTTACTTTCTTGCATATGATTATTTTGACAGATCAACTGTCAAACAAATCCAATCTCAAATTTATAATATTCCAATTAGATAAGAGTTAAGGTCTGAAATAATTTTTGCGAAAAACTGCAGATGAGTACTCTCAATTTGTTGAAGTTTATTTTGGAGTACCATTATCAAAGCCATTTCTGATTGAATTATCTAGGAAAATATTATCCAATCAATATGTTTTTGATGAAGAAAAACAATTATTGTAAATTAATATCTACTTAAAGGATAGAAACGGTTTAGTGGGTACACTACATAGAAAGAAACAAGGCATTGAAGCAAATGTTCAAATAGACCACCATTTTGTTCAATACACAATTGGCATCTCCGTATCATCGACTGTCGCACGCTTTGGAATATTCCTGGTGTATCCTGTATTAACGTAAAGCCCCTCAAATTCTTGCCGTTAAATCTTCCACTGATTCTACAGGTGTTTCATACACAAGGGATTCAAGATATCCCCACAAATAAAAGTCTAGTGAAGTTAAACCCGGAGAACGTGCAGGCCAATGTATGGGACCACGTCTACCTATCCACCGATCAAGGAATGTTTGATCAAGAAATTGACGAACGATTCGTTGGAAATGGGCCATTGCTCCGTCATATTGATACCACATTATTTCACTAAACAATAGAAGTACGTCTTCAAGTAGCCTAGGTAAAACAAGTTCAAGAAACACTCGGTAGTTCTGCCGATTCAAACGGGGAGGAAGAAGATATGGTCCAACGATACGATTTTCGATAATTCCTACCCAAATATTCACTGGAAACTTTTGTTGGTAGCCTTTTCGAAACATTCCATGCAGATTTTGTTCATCCCATAAATGGCTGTTCCCACTATTGAAATATCCATCTCTTGTGAAACATGCCTCACCCGTGAATAGAACATATCTAGGAAAGTCGTTTGCTCCCTCATACATCCTTTAAAACAATTCACGAAAAATCTACGACGGCCACAATCACCAGCATCTAGGGACTGTTGAAAGGCTTGACTTTGCAACTAGTTATCACGAATAGAAAGAAATCATTTAAGTAGATATTAATACACAATAATTGTTTTTCTTCATCAAAAACATGTTGATTGGATAATGTTTTCCTAGATGATTCAATCAGAAATGGCTGTGATAATGATACTCCAACATAAACTTATTAAGAGTACTTATCTTCAGTTTTTACCCAAAAATTATTCCAGACCTCAAATGTAAATGTAAATGTACCTATTTAATCTTGTTTATACGATGTGACTTGTCCCTTTTTGAAATTATTGTTGTTGTATCTTATTTATTATGAAGTGACTGTATCTATTATGAAGAGCATTATTTGCTAATAAAGAGTTATATATATATATATATATATATATATATATATATATATATATATATAAAACTCTTATCTAAGTGGAGTATTATGAATTTGAGGTTGGGTTTGTTTGTCAGTTGATTTGTCAAAACAATCATATGCAAGAAAGTATGGTAACATATCAGTGAAACCACGACATCGATTTGATGAATGAAAAAATGGAGTTATCGGTCTCATTCTGAGTCACCCGTAATATGTTTCCGATTCTCCAAACATTAAAAAATGTTCAGGAGGTTGACACATATTCCGATATGTTGTAAGAAATTAGCATTATGCGATTATTGCACATAGGAAATTATGTCTCTACTAAGGACATATCTTCAGTTTTTCTCAATTATCTCAGAAACTTCCACTCTTAGGCACATGGAATGTTATGACTTTCAGGTTGAGTATCGATGAGCCCAACTGATGTCAAACGCTCATTTGTCCATTCATTCGTCCCAAGAAAATATGAAGGAACATATGAACACATACCATCGTAACTACCTCACTGGTATTCGAAAATAAAAATTATAACTCCAAATTAGCACGTTGATAAACCTTGATTAGTGTACCAAGTTTCAATTTTTTTCCTTCGGGAATTTTGGATGAAACAAATTGAATCTCAATTTTTTTCGTATTTCCGTCACTCTGTATCTCATTTTAGGACCTTCATAGCAACTTTTCACCTCGAAATGTGGTGAGGAATCTGTAGTCGGAGTTATTCTGACTCACCCTGTATACATCAGATTTTCCCTTGAACCAGAAGTATTTATGGCTTTTGTTGATTCTTGGGAATTTGATTCGTATATTGAAAGTTAGGATTCTTTAAATAGGTACTTTAATTCATTTCCAACGTTTCGACTGAGTTTGCAGTCTTCTTCAGGGTTTATTTTGGCTACAAAGATATTGTTTGTTGAGATTGTCACATAATGTGCAAGATGATAGTTCTCATTGTTAACCTTAAGAATTATCATACATCTTACACATTATGTGACTGCTCAAGAGAAATGGAAAATATGTTTATACATTTTCTTTAAATATTAATTTCATATGGAAAACTTTTAAACATTATTATTATCATGCCAAACCTGAATCTGACGTCAACGTTTGAAAAAAAAGGAGATCTTTTATTAACCGTTTCAGCCTTTTTTGAAATTACTCAATGTATACAGGCTGAATTCACAGGGTAATTGGTCATAGAATTTCTCGGCAATGTAAGAAAACCTTCTCGTGAAAATTTGCTCTAGAATAAGGAGGAATAACAAGAACGTGCTGTTGCGTGTTTTAAGATCGTTCAGAGTGGAGAACATCTACAATTTTTCAAAGAGATATTTCGATGTATTCACTTTTAGAACTTCATGGGTTAAAGATAGTAGATGAAGATTTCGAAGATCGTTCAACCTCATCCAAACGGAGTTTTTGAATTCCGAACTCATGTGATCAAATTTTCGGATGTTTTGTATTCTCTGAAGTCGAATCTGGTCAGTCTTTAGGATAGCAAGGCAATAAATGCCATCGCAGTAAGACAACTTGGACGTAATTAATGTTTCGCATAAAGTGAGTTTCAGGTGCTTAGACATCATGTGTCTATTAGGAAAGAAAAAACGATGAAGGAGGATTGACAAAGATGGTTCACATGTTTGGTGAATCTCAGTTCGGAATTAAACTGAACTTTTTTCCTACTATACCAAATATTACTGAATAACTAATAATCTCGCAATTCAGAAACAAAATATTTAGAAAACTGCAATATTCGCTCTCCCATTCAGCCTGGATTGAGGGAAAATCACAGCATTACTACTGCCTTTTAATGATATCTTTCTATTGATTTATTGAAAATATGAACAGGACGTTCATAAAATCAGATGTGGAATCATCTGCGACTGAAAGATAAACTTTAGTCACTATCTTCCATCGTCATGATAACCTCTTGTGGGGTATTCATGTTGAAAACGGAAATATTCTCAATTGAATATTGAATAAAAATTTTTCTGTGAATTAAAATCTTGAATTGAAAATTTGTATTTGTTATTCAGATTTTTTCTTTTGAGTTAGGGTCTCTTCAGAATATCTATCAGATGTAGATCAATGTCCAGCGTGGTTTTAGCCGGGGACGTAGTTGTTTTCTCAGACATTCACAAAAAAATAACTTCATTTTTATCGAGGATTTTTCAATTCACAGAAAAATATTTCAATTCCATATTCAATTGAGAATGTTTCCCTTATCGATATCTTTCTAGTTGCAGATAGAAAAAAAAAGAACTACTCTAATTATAACTCTGACACTATTGATTATACCATTATTTTATGTAATTATAATGACAAAACTATCGTTTATAATAGGGATACCAAAGGGTCAAGCATTGCTCCTTGGTGTACCCAGTGATATATTTCTTATTGAGACATATTGCTTTTTGTCACAACTATGATTATATCTATTCCAGTAGAAGCGATTTACATAGTCGATGTAGCAATCTCAATATTAGATATGTATACATATTGATTATTAATTCTATTACTCGTTTATCGCGGAATAATCACCATAAAAGACACACCTAAATCCTAAAAATGCGGATTTAAACGTGGGCGATGGCGAGGTCAACGTTTCAGCCAGTTTGACCAGGTGCACTTGTTCTGATTTATACCAAATAATAAACATTCAAAACACATCCAATACCTTTTATGGTCAGAGAAATGGGACGGGGAATAGTTTGCATGAAAAGTTCATAATTTCGGTATTTTGTATCTTCATCAACGATACATCAAAGGATTTATGGTGACTTCGATGCGCGTTGCAGATTTTTTTTCATGGTGCATGCACGTTGGTAATCATCCATCCAGTTTTCAAGGCGTTCTTGTATCTTAATCACTAGGAGCAATGATAAGTGTGTTTTTCTGTAACAATGACCATAGAACTTTCCATTTGGGTCTCACTACTAAAAAGGTTCTCAGGACTATTTTTAAATGTCATCATTAAACCGTTTGACCACTTTCTGGACTTCTAACAAGGTCGTTAAAACCATTATAAAATCAGATCATGGAGTTCTTACAGAACTCGATGTTCTTTGGATATGTTATTCTGTATTTGTGTATTTTCTTTTCGCCGTTGCGAAAACATATGAAATTAACCTAAGGGTTATTCATTTCTCTCCTGCTAATGAGATAATATGGTCCAGTCATAGTACTGTGAATATAATCAGGAAAATAGAAAGGGCAAACTAAACTGGATGTCAGTGCCATCATAGAATTACTCAAACTATGTACAGAAAAAACATATTTCCAATTCAAGAACGAATTCAATCAACAAGAGTTTGGTATGGCTATGGATTCTCCTTTGTCGCCCATTTCAAGTAACATATTCATGGAATACTTTGAAAAATCCTTCGTTGAAACTTTTCACAATGGTCCCAAAGTATGACGGAGATACGTGGATGATGTTTTCGCTATCTGCAATCGAAGTGATGAAGAATTACAAATTTTCTTGGATCATATAAACGGTCAAGAACCGACGATCAAATTCACGTTAGAATCAGAACAAAACAACCAACTCCCCTTTTTAGATGTCATGATGCATCATCCCGAATGGAAACATCTGTACACAGAAAGAAGACACATACCAATCGATATCGACACTACAACTCAAACCATCATGCCAGTGTGAAAAGAGGCATAGTTAAATGTCTCTATAATCGAGCCCGAACAGTTTGCAATTCCAACCAGAATCTACAGGAAGAAATAAACCTCAGAAAAATCTGTTCTCAAGGAAAATGCATATCCGGATCAGTTTGTGGAAAAAACAATCACTGACATTGAAAACAACAATACACCAAACAACCAATTAACACAACCAGAAGGAATACTCCAACCACCTACACATTTCACAATCAACAGAATACCTTATGTCCCTGGATTATCTGTCAAGATCAATTGATCATGAGTATGATGTGAGAACATCATTCAGAACAACAAGCACACTGAGATCTATACTAACACAAACAAAACCAAAAAACGCCGAAGAAAGTACCAAAAACTGTGTTTCCAACATACCTTGTTCGTGTGGTGATAGTTATATAGGTGAAACGTCAAGGCCATTAGAATTGCGCCAAAGTGAACATCAGAGTTGAATCAGAAACCGACAAATAATCGGATAAAAAATTGCAGAACATATCCTCACATCCAATAGCGATCATACGATTGAATGGAATGAGGCGAAAATCTTGATAGAAGAACCACATCAAAAGAGGAGAAAATTGAAAGGAACGGCCTGTATTCTTCTTTCCAATCGCAACTGCTTTTCAACAAATTCTGTTGAAATGGACCATACATGGTAACCTCTACTTAGAGAGAAAGTGAGAAATGGCAGAAGGCTGATATACTGATCTGAACAACACCCCTTATATCAAATGAGCAATACATCACTTTCAAATTTACTGGCAGATCTCAATTGACATCCGTCATTTGAAAAAGCGAAAAAAAACTCTGCAAGAGAAAAAACCAAATTATTCAAACAAAGGAGATTCAGAAGATTTTCAGAATGGGGTAAGATATATTCCCCGATACGTCAATCGAAAACTATACAGGGTGATTCACAAGTACTTTGACAAACTTCAGGAGGTGATTCCTCACAATATTTTAATATGAATTATCCAAATAAATATATGTCCGGAGACGCTTCGTTTCCAAGATACAGGGTGTTGAAGTTTTATTTTTATTTTCTTTTTTTTTAAATAATTTTCGAATTACTGACCTTAATTGAACGAAAATTGATATTGAGAGGTTTTCTTAGGTGTCGAATTCGAACCTGAAGGCGCCACACCTACACGTCTTTTTCTTTTTTCAAGATTTATAACTTTTTTGAGCGCACTTCTAGCACATTTTTCAGTAAAAAATTCAATTCCTCTATCATATCTACGTAAAAAAGGCTACCCTTGTTACAAGTCGCTATAAGCATCTGTTTTCTAGATATTTGGACTTGAAAATTTCAGGTCGATTATTTGATCATTGATGCGAGTTGAAGTTATTACCATTAATTTGCATTTTTCACAAGAATGTTTAGGAAATGAATTTGACGTTTAAGTAAGTAGTTTTGGTTTTTTGTAGGGGGCGCCATCTATTCTATTTATTTTCACTCGTT
Organism: Gonioctena quinquepunctata; assembly: GCA_018342105.1. Lineage (NCBI taxonomy): Eukaryota > Metazoa > Arthropoda > Insecta > Coleoptera > Chrysomelidae > Gonioctena > Gonioctena quinquepunctata. Next base: position 44,256 of record JAFIRS010001913.1, on the reverse strand, counting down.
TTCAAATAGTTATTTTTGTATCAAGGATGCAAAATCTGTATTTGTTTCAATAAAATTTGCGAGAAATATCAACATTTTATTTCAAGAAATTCCTAATATGTAGAATAAAATCAAATAAAGGAAACTAAATTGTATTCAGATAAATTGTGCAAAGTGTCCACCTTCAGCGAAGAAACATGTAGTCAGTCTTCTAGTGATTGAATCTCGTACCCGCTCAAAAATTATTGGTGTGTTTCTTATTGTTTCACAGGCGTCTACTATTCGGTTTCTTAGATCTTCCTCGATCGCTACTGGGGTGTTATAAACTAGTGACTTCAAATGTTCCCAAAAATAAAAATCTAGCAGGGTTAGAACTTGGGACCTTGGTGCCCACGCCTGGTTAGGTTCTTCTACACCCCTACCGATCCATCGATTTGGATAGACAGTGTTGAGGAATTCCCTGGCTACACTTTAATGGGCCGGAGCCCCATCATGTATAAACCACATGCGGATACGAATTTCTAATGGTACATTCTGAAGTAGTCCCGGCAATTAATTTTCTGAAAAGTATCTGTAAGTTGCGCCATTCAGTCGGAACGGAAGAAAGAAAGGACCTATCAAGTAATTATCAATTATTGCCGCCCATACATTTACAGAAAATTGATAGTGATAATGTCTTTCACTAACTGCGTGCGGATTTTCCAGAGCCCAAACATGGTTGTTATAAAAGTTTGTGATAGCATTTCGGGAGAAGTTTGCCTCGTCAGTGAAGAGTACATATCTTAAAAATTGAGGATTTCCAGCCAATTTTCTCAAAAACCACTGACACATAGTAATGCGTTGGGGAAAGTCTTGTGGCAAAAGAGCTTGTAGCCTTTGAATATGGTATGTATAAAATTGTTGATCGTGGATAATTCTCCAAACTGTGGACTGAGTAGAATTGAGAGCTCCAGCAATTATTCTTGTACTTGTTTCTGGATTCTCCTCGAGAGCGTTCAAAACAGCTTCTTCCAATTCTGGGGTTCGAACTGCTCGTGGTCTTCCAATAATATCAGCTGCCCTCTTAAAGCTACCTGTTTCTGGAGACTGGTGAATGTTGGAGCTGAAGGCATTAGGAAATCGCTCCTGGTAAATACGTCTTGCTTCGCGCTCATTGCCATCCGCAAGGCTATAAACGAAATGCATATCGGCTAAATGAGCATTATTGTTTGAATAATCCATTTTTTCAAAATTAGTGTTTCAAAACTTACAGAAACTTCAACAAAACAACAAAACGTTTAACTGTCACATAATATGTAAATACCAAAACTACTTACTTAAACGTTGAATTCATTTCCTAAGCATTCTTGTGAAAAATACGAAATAATGATAATAACTTATACACGCATCGATTATCAAATAATCAACTTGAAATCTTCAAGTCCAAATATCTAGAAAACGGTTGCTCATAGCGACTTGTAACAAGGCTAGCTTTTTTAAGTAGATATGATAGAGGAATTGATTACGCTCACAAAGTAATGAATCTTCAACATTCATTCAATTAGATTCAAAAGTTATGGGGTTTCATTCGAACTCTTTAATGGCTTGAGTTTTATTTATATATAAAATATATATATATATATATATATATATATATATATATATATATATATATATATATATATATATATTGTTATGATAGGTAAGAATTTTATTATTATTATTATTATGCTTATAAATATTTTCGCACCTCGTTGGGCACCAAATTGTTATGTAATGTTGATAGCTAATTATTTTC
>JAFIRS010001913.1:0-37500 GCA_018342105.1 Gonioctena quinquepunctata | reverse complement strand
AGATCCCCTGACTTAACCCCCCTTGATTACTTCTTATGGGGTTGCTTGAAACAAAAAGTTTATCAGAAAGGGCCGTTTCAAGATGTTGACCATTTGAAGAGGATAATTTTAGGAACATGCCAGGAAATTTCTCCAGAAATGATAAGGAATGTATTACGTGAATTTGCCAAAAGAACGATCATATGCATTGAACGAGAGGGTGGATATGTCGAGGCATCAGTAGAATGAGGGAACATTAAATTTCCATTTATTTCCAGAATTAATATTATGTTAGTTACACAACTTAGTATTTGTATGTATTTTCTTATTTGCACAATCTATGCATATGCATTCATTATGTGTTTAAATTGCAAAATTGTTAGAAAACATTAAGAAACGAAAAGGGTTCATGTGTTCCATAATCAAAAGAGATAAATGTTCATTAAAAATAGAAAAAACAGTAAAAAGTAATTTTTCAATGTCTATGAATATAATTGCATCTTTGAACTTGTTTTTAATTCTGAACAACTTTTTTCAATAAGAATGTTCGATATTGTCGAAAGGTACTTTACTCTTGAGTACAATTCATATTTTTTGACAAACCGCGTATACGACTGAAAAAATTTGATATATGATGATTGTATTTTAGATTTTAGAACATGCAAAACTTTTTATGAGGAATAAATTTTTTCCTAAAATGAATAATAAAAAAGTTTTCCATATGGTTCCAACTTAGTGAGACATACTGTATATGAAAATGACCCAGAACGGAGACTGACTCATTGTGATTGGCTTTCGCGTCATCATGATTTGAAGAATGGTTTTCTCTCGAAGATACTGTATACATATGAGTTTAGGTTTACGAATAATGGTATGTTCAATAGGAGTAATACACGGTATTGGGCTCAAGAAAATCCTAGGTAGCTGAGAGAAGGTAGGAAAGTTTTGGATTCAACGTCTGGGTATGGATCATAGCGACAAGAATCATTGGACCAATTCTTTTCGATACCTATGGGCAGAGATGGATTGGAACAAATGGTCCAATCAGATGGCCAGCCAGATCGCCCGATTCAACCCCTATTGATTTTTATTTATGGGGTAACATATAATCCAAAGTATACTCGAGGAGACCAACTTCTTTGGAGGACTTGAGAGATAGAGCTGAGCGCGCATTTCAGGAAATCCTGCTCACGAACTTATCATTGGTCATTAATAAATAAAATGACTTTTCGATAGTTGTGAAAACAGGATAATGGTATTGTGACTAATAATTTGTACGTTGAATGTTTCACTGTTTCAGTCGTTAGATTTATTCAAACAGTTTGATCATACAGTGACCGGCAGAAAGTACGCATCATATGGGAAATTCTTTTATTAATAAATTTTGACGAATATCGATATGTGCAATCGCTTCTGCATCAAAAGCAACCCCAAAAGACGTTGTACAGTGCCATTCGTCTTTTCGTGTTTGGAGGGAAATTTAAAAAAATTAAAAATTATGTTTCAAAACACACTTAGTTGGGAAAATATCGAAAAATGTTATTCGAAAAAGTTGTTCAGAACGTTATTTTATAGCTATGTACAAGTATTGAAAGAATCTGAGATGAAAAAATAAAAATAATTTTTTTGCCATAATAAAAATTTCAATTTGGAAAAATACATTTTAGACAAAGAAACTCATTTGTAAGGCCAACAGTAATATTTCAAATGATATTTTGTAAATATTCGCAAGCTACTTCTATTTTATTCAGAAAAAATTGAAATCTATGGATTTGCCATGTATTCAGCTGCTTCATAAGAGGTCACTGAAATATCTCCAGGACATTATAATCCCGATACTGTTCATTATTAATAATTTTATTATAAAATGTAATTAGGTAAAAAATTGAATCAATTTTTTGTTCTAATAAAAAATTCATATTGAAATTCTGTAGATACATGGTTCTTTGTCAATAATAAACAGTATCGGGATTATAATGTCCTGAAGATATTTCTGTGACCTCTTATGAAGCAGCTGAACACATGGCAAATCCACAGATTTAAAATTTTCTTCGAATAAAATAGAAGTAGCTGGTGAATCTTTACAAAATATTACTCTTGGGCTTTACTAATGAGTTTTTTTGTCAGAAATGTATTTTTCCAAATTGAATTTTTTTTTATGGCAAAAATTTTTTATTTATTTTTTTTTTTTTCATCCCAGATTTTTTTCCAAACTTGTACATAGCTATAAAATGTCATTCTAAACAACTTTTCCAAATAACATTTTTCAATATTTTCCCAAATAAGTGTGTTTTGAGACATAATTTTTAAATTTTTTAAATTTCCTGCCAAACAAGAAAAGACGAACGGCACTGTAAAACATCTTTTGGAGTTTCTTTTGATGCAGAAGCGATTGCATGTATCGACATTTGTCAAAATATTATATTAAAAAAAATTCCCATATGATGCGTACTTTCTGCCGGTCACTGTATTAAAGTTATCTTTTCTATAATGGGTTTATGATCATTACATATTGTCAAGTCGATTATTTTTGGTGATTCATTGTTACCATCCTGAAGGAAAGTTTGAAAGAATGAATAAATGTCATGTTACCTACCAATTTTTTCAGATTGATTTCATTTTGTTAGACGGCTCTCTATGTTTTGAACGAAAAGAAAGTGGTACATAATGTATATCGTTGAATTGGTAATTAAATTCTCTATCGAATGGCAAGATGGCCCTCGGTAGGTACCATTTGAATAAAACGATTTTTTCGTTAAAAATGCGTTCAGAAAATTTCAATTCCTGCTGTAGGATTTGTTATTGATCCTATCGATGGAATGACTATTACTATGGGTTACGGATGTAAATTAGTATAGATTTTAACCTGATCGAGGCTTTCTGGGCTAAAAAAATGAGGATTTTTTTTCAATTGTGAAATAAAAACTTGGCAACACTGTCGTATGTAATTTGAGACGTAGAATCCGAAAAACATCAAACGTACAAGGTGTTCCATTTGAAAAATCGAAGTTGGTGGCTATTCTGGTGAAACCGGAAGTCGGTCATACTGTTTCCAAATGTCTGTCAATTCGAAATTGTGTCTCATATCTATGTACAAAATTTTATTCAAATCGGTTGATAAGTGAAGGAGATGTAGGCATGGCCCTTGTCCCATTGTCACCCGGTATACAGAATTACATGTCAAAATACTTTCTTCCAACAATACCGCAAGTAATCTGGTTGAACAGTCTAATACATCCACCTCGAACAGTACAAAGCCACCAGGAATTAACGTGGCAATGATTCCTTACGAATTTATAAACCAAATGTCACGCACAGATATTTAATCCGAAATTTTTTAACCCTCTTTGTAGTATGATTGGAGTTTGTATGAACTTCGAAACTAGTCTCATATGAAATATGGCAGTTTTTTTGTATATTTCATGTGCTTTAGTATTTTTAAGCAGCTCTTAGTACCAAGGAAAATTGACAGACTTTTCCGGTCATCCTCAAATTTTGAGACAGGAGTAAAGTACCCTTATTTTGAAAAATCTCGGGGAATGTTATCTAGAAAAGTTGTTCAGCATTGAAAAATACATCTACATTTGAAGTCATGGACATATAAGTGAAGTTTTATTTTTTACAATTTTTTTTAAAATGGGTGATACGAAAAAAAAATTTGCTAAAACGATAAATAGACACCATCCTGTATACGACGGTTCATTTGAAAAGCTCAAAATTATACAGTATTGTAAGAAGAACTTTATATTCAATAATATCAAATTACAAAATATAGAAATGAAATAAGTATTTCGGCACAAACTAATTACATTTATTTTGTGGAGTTTTTCTTGTCCAAAATAATTGTTTTAAGTTGGCTTTGAAAACAAACGAATGTTTGACATTAAGTACTTGACATATTTGCTAAATATTCATTAGTTATTGTTATTGCTCATTTTGTTAAGGTTTAATAATAGGTACTATTCAAATAATATTAAGATGCTTACAAAAGAAGAGAAAGTTGAGATTATATTGTTGTGTGGGGAAAATACTCCAAGCAGACAAGTTACAGACATTTTTTATGCCAGGCATCCTAATCGCAATGTAAATCACACATTAACCCGTATTTCAAATAAATTCAGAGAAACAGGCAGTATAAATAACAATTTCAAAAAACCTCACACAGCTGCAAAAGTATCTATAGAAGTGGAAGAGGAAATATCGACTACTGTACAAATTTTTTTAATAAAAAATAAATTCAAAGGGATTGTACTCCAAGATTTGAGTTTTTTGCATGGTAACAAGGGGAGGGGAATACGAAGAAAACGCACGGTTCCCAATGAATATTTTATGGACTGATAACATTTACAACTAGTGGAACAGTAAGTTCACAGAACTGTAGATGGTGGGCTACAGAAAACCCTCATTTCACTATAGAGTGCAAGGACCAATACTCATTTGAGGTAAATGTCGTATGTGGACTGTTAAGCAATACTGTGATTGGTCCCTTCTTCATTGATGGAAACCTCAATGCCAACCGATATTTGCAATTTTTACAACAAGATTTATTACCAATTTTAAATCAAATGCCGCGTAGACAAAGAGGCAGAACTTGGTATCACTTAGATGGAGCTAGTGTTCACTGTCGAGTAGCAATACGACAATTTCTAAATGAAATATTTAATGGAAAATAGGACCTTGCTCAGAGTATCCAATGCCAGCGCGCTCACCAGATTGAACCCCAATGGATTTCTTCTTTTGGGGTTTATTGAAGAACTGAGTTTACAAACATCGTCCTTTCAGGGATAGAGAACATTTAAAAACTGTGATTATTAATTGTGTGAGGGCCATACAACCGGAGCACATTACGAATGCAGTCAACGATTGTGTAAGAAGAACCAAACTGTGCATGTTGCGGGGTGGACATCATACTGAGATGTAAAATACTTCTTTCGGAAACATGCTTTTGTTTTCAAAGCGAATAAAGAATTATTTTGGACAAGAAAATATCCAGAAAATCAATGAGTTAGTGCCGAAATACTTATTTCATTTTGATGTTTTGGGATTTGATATTATTGAATATTGAGTTATTGTTACAATACTGTATAATTTTTGAGCAATTTTCGGTGTTAACAAAAAATAAAAATAACTTGGCAACAAAAGCTTTGAAAGTTATTTTATTTACTCTTCAAAAGAATTGACCGTGGTTAACACAATAGTTGTGTAATTTGTAATATTACAGGCTTTCTAAATAAACCATTGTATACAGGATGTTGTCAATTTATCGTTTTAGCAAATTTTCTTTTTCGTAGTCCCCATAAAAAATGGGTTAAAAAATAAATCTCCATTTAGATGGCCATGATTTCAAATCTAGATGTATTTTTTAATGCTAAACAACTTTTCTAAGTTATATTTCCCCAGATTTCTCAAAATAAGGGTACTTCACTCGTGCCTCAAAATCAAATTATTGAAGGCTCCTCGTATATTACGTGTGTTTCACTATATTTTGTTGGTGCATGTTCAGTTTTAGGAGATGCACAAACTTTTACCATGAATAACTTTTTGTCGAAAAACCCTTAATAAATAAGTTTCCCATATGGCGCATACTTTGAGGATGACACTGTATAAACATTGGGGCCATTTTTCATTCCCGCGCAATTTCAACCGGACGTTAGACTACAAATGGAAAATCGCGTTTATATCCGTAACGACATGATTTATCGCAAAATTTAAACAAAATTATACTACAAATTTTATTCGAGACATTTTTTCATATCTCCAATACTTCTGGAGTTGTAGCTGAAAATATGAAAATTGGGAGAATTTTCGAATTTTTATTTTTTTTTCAGCGCCGTGGCATGGTAAAGAATTTTTCACTAGATACTTCATACTTCCGTGTTCCTGATTCCAGTATTTCAGCTGTTTTGAATTTTTTTTAGGTATATTGATTGAAGAGATCTGGGTTTGAAAACATTAAGTAGGATGTACCCGGACTACGTTTTTCGAGGACTGGCGTTTTTACTCTTTCATTTCCAAATGGGGTAAAAAAGTATAATCATATTTTGACATACCTTTTGCTCAGCAGCCTTGACCAAAGCAGAGTAATTATCTTGCAGATATCTTGTAAGATATTTGCCATCCTCCAGCTGTTCACTTGCGATGTTGATTATTCTTTTCAAATCTTCTTCCCTCCTCGATGGATCATTGTATTCCTTTCTAAGTACTTCGAATGTCATAACATCCATCGCGTGCTGGCACTGGTTTTGCATCTTTTCAAGATACGTCATATTCTGAGAAAGCATTTGGTCTAAGAATACGTTAATCATTCTTTCCGAATCGTGATTTATCATGGAAATAAATTCGTGTACATGATCAGCAATCGCAGCTCTACTATTCTCAACTGTCCCTTCGATGATCCTCAAGCTACCTGTCACATTATTCTCTGGGGCCAAACTATCTTCACTGGGGAGAGATTTTTTAACGCCATCCAACCCCGACACGAAATCGTGCGAGGTGAAGGAATTATTGAGACCCACGCTTCCTTTTGGATCCTTTATCATTTTCTTCTCTGCCTTCCCCACATTGTACTGTTTTTTCGTGAAGACGTTGTTGGTGATGGTTCCGGTGGAGCTGTTGGCGATTTTCTTCAGGGTTTTTGCATTCAAGTTCGAGCTGCTTTGGACTCTCGAAAGTATCGCTGGTGCCGAGTTATTTGAGATCTGGAAAAAATCATTTTCAATATGAAATTATTTCATTATTGGATGAAAAACATCGAGTGAAGATGAAGGTAAGAATCTTGTGGAATGAATGATTGGTATTCTGGTTGAAACATTGTTACATTCCTAGCGCGTATTTAAGGGGGAGGGGGGTAATGGGAGTAATCCCCCCCAAGAAACTGAAAAATCGTTCAAAGTCTACTAAAATTATGAGCGATGGCTCATTCGATTAAGGATATCATTCTGAGAAAGAAGTATTTTTCGATTTTTTCTGCCGACGACAATTTGATATTTTTTTTACCGAAAACAAACAAAATTAAAACTGCCTTTGTTTTTCGGTGATACCTCAAAAACTATTGATGATAGAGAAAATAAAATAGGTTCTGGAAGAGGAAGGAATTTTGCATGAAAAACTCTTCCACTTCCAGAACTATATCTCAATTAATTGTAATTTTAATTCAACGTTGAAAATAGTGCTCCACGTGGGCGTTAATGCAGAAGTACATCACCTCTCGAGAGAGCAATGCACATAAAATATTTTTTCTACTATTAAATATAAATAAAAAAAATCATATTATCAATTGAACGCTTAAAAGGATGTAATTCCGTTATGAAAAATTTTTTTCATTGAATTTTGATATTGTTAATTAAGAAGTTTTTTTGGAACCGCCGATTTTATTGAAAACCGAATTGTTCACAGAATGACTCCATAATTGTTTTGCTTATTGGAGCACGTTTCACATGTGTAATCGATGATATCACGATATAAAATTGTTCAAAAGTTGATTATTATGTTAATTATAAATTTCTAAAGTTAACGAAATATGAGAAATCGAGTAAATATTGCCAATTTTTTTTATTCATATTATATTATTCAGTTTCAAGTCTGATGAAGGCATTTTACAAAGTTCAAAGAAATACGTCATTTATTCATAAAATATTTATAAACAAATGGATACGTTGAATATTTTTCAAAAATTGTTTTTTGCATTATTAGGTTGTTAAGAGTTCATTAGATTAAAAAAATATATGATGTCAAAGTTTGTTCATTACTAATTGTTAAGTATATAAACAATTACATTGTTAATAAAAAAATCTCATTAGGTAGAGAATAACCAATTATTAATTTAAAGGAGAAAAATCCTAATATATTATTTAAATAATAAAAAAACTATTATAAACAATTGAAAAAAAATTAGTTTTTTTTTATTCATAATGAACTCTCAGCAACCTTATGCAGAAAAATAATATTTGAAGAATATTCAACCTATCCATTTGTTTCTAAATATTTTTTTTAAACGTGCAATGCCTTTATCAGTCATAAGACTGATAATAATGTGAAATATCAATGAAAAAAAATTAACAATATTTACTCGAATTCTCATATTTTGGAATTTATAGTATTTAGAAATTTATAACAAATGTTTTTTTTGTATTATTAGGTTTATTAAAAAATTTTTATTATATTTTAAGTAAATAACAATTACATTTTATAAAAAAAATTATTAGGTAAGAATAACCAATTATTAATTTTTAGGAAAAAAAATCCTAATATATCATTTAAATAATGAAAGAACTATTATAAACAAGTGAAAAAAAATAGATTTTTTTTATTCATAATGAACTCTCAGCAACCTTATGCAGAAAAATAATATTTGAAGAATATTCAACCTATCCATTTGTTTCTTAATATTTTTTTTTGAACGTACAATGCCTTTATCAGTCATAAAGTTGATAATAATTGAAATATCAATGAAAAAAATTGACAATATTTACTCGATTTCTCATATTTTGGAATTTATAATATTTAGAAATTTATAACAAATGTTTTTTTTTTTTTTTTGATTATTATGATTAAAAAATATTAATAAAGTTTGTTCATTACTAATTGTTGAGTAAATAAACAATTACATTGATAATCAAAAAAATCTTATTAGGTAGAAAATAACCAATTATTAATTTTAATATATTATTTTAATAATTAAAAAACTATTATAAAAAAATTTTTTTTTTTTATGATGAATTTTAGCAACCTTATGAAAAAATAAAATTTTGAAAAATATTAACCTTTTTTAATTATTTTTTTTTAAACGTAAAATCCTTTATCAACATAAAACTGATAATAATGTAAAATATCGATGAAAAAAATTGACAATATTTACTCGATTTCTCATATTTTGAAATCTATAATATTTAGAAATTTATAATTAACAAAATAATCAACTTTTAAACAATTTTATAGCGTCATATTATTGAGTTCACATGTAAAATGTGTTCCAGGAAGCAAAAAAATCATGGAGTCATTCTGTGAACAACTATTTGGTTTTCAATAACATCGGCAGTTCCAAAAATATTACTTAATTAACAATAGCCTCACATTATCAAAATTCAATGAAAACATTATTTTCCAACGGAATTACATTCTTTCAAGTGTTTAGCTGATACTATAGTTTTTTTGAATTTATAAATTATTTTTCGTTTAAAATCTTGTGACGATAACATATTTCCCTGGATAAAAAAGTTTCTTCATATTTTGAATTCAGTGGCATCCGCTGACTTTTATTATTATTATTTAAAATGCGAAGGAAATTTGGCTTTATTGTCGCGGGAAAAAAACATTATTCTTCTCGAATTTCATCAAATATGTATAATTTTTTTTTATTTTTTTTTTTTTAGTATCAGTGAAAGTTATGTGAGTATGTAAAATATGTGTTGTGAAATTTGGAGCAACATTCTTGAATTACCATTATAGAAAATTTATTGAATGTATTGTTCCGCCAATCATGTACACAAATCAAATTACAAATGAATGAAGTAGAATAAGAACATGTAAAAAACATACCTTTCGATCCTCTTTGGTGCAAACATAATTCGCATCTCTCTGGTTACTGGCAAACTTTACTTTTTTGTCTTCCACGGATAAATGTTCTTTGAAAATTGTTGGTGGCTTAGAATATGAGAATCGTTTGGATTTGGAAAATGACATCTCTCTAGATGATGATGATCTATTACTGTTCAAGTATTGAATGATGTAATTGGTTTTGGATCTGGCAATTTATCTCGTATTCAAAATCCAATGAGTACCTGCTGAGAAAAAGGATTATTCGAACTATGAAAAGGTAGGTAATTATGTGGGGATTTCTGGAAAAATAAGCAGAAGTAGCAAATTAGGAAACCCTTGCATAATTTGCATAATCCGTTTTATTTGCAGGTAATTTTGGTTGGTTAGTTGGTCTTTCAAGGAATATGATAATCATGGGAGTGATATTAATTTCAACAAAAATATGTTTTTCCGAAACTTACCTCAAAAATGTGTAATTTTTTTATGACTTTTAAATATCAAAAGTAAGCTATTTTTGAACAGAGTGCAAAAAAAGTTCTGCACGGCGTGCAAAAAAGTACAGACTTACGTTGTTTGAATATCTACAGGTGTTACACAATACCCATCATTCTCATTTCAATCGTTTTTTATTAAAAAAAATATCCCAATCACATTCCATCCATACTAATTTTTTATAAGATTTATATTAATGGTACAATTGCTGTTATTCTGTATGTTAATTCTAAACGATGATTTTTGTAATACTAAATCAAATGGCTTTTCTTGTATAATGTTACAAGTATTATTGTTCTCGACTTCGACATTTCTACTTTTCTTGATATAACCACTAAAAATACCGTTTCCAATTTTCCCCCTTTTTTTTTTCTTCCACATATCCTTCCGCAACAGTCGACGATCGTCATCCACCATGGTGTTTAATAGTCTGGTTCACAAGATCCATTTTCCGAAATTAGAGTTAAGACCAACCGAAAATTATGATCGAGGTGTCATTCGATTCTGGAGAAACAAATTGCAAAAGTTATAAACAATTAACCAAACAAAAAGAGTTCGTGAGGTTTCATGCAAATATCTCAAAAACTATTTGAGATATCCAAAATTTGAAAAAAGATCCTTAAATACCCAAAAATTTCCTGAGAAATGTCCTACCTCCCGGAAGTGTGCCGGCAATATTTATAATTTTAATTTAGTGGCGAAAAGAAGACAGAAAACGCGCGACCGAATCTAAAACCTGAACAAAAACAATATTTTAACCGAGTAAATATTAATATTAGGTATTATCTAGACAAATCAAAAAAAAAATACCCCTATTTTTCAATCAATTATGCCTTTGTAAATTAGAAAATTTTACTTGTTGAAAGTTATTATGAAAACCCTCATCATTGTTGAACTAAAAACCTGGAATTTTGTTTACTCCTTAGAGCTGTTCCTTGAAAGCTTTAAAAAAAATCCCGTTGGAAAAATTAAAAAAAATTAACTTTTTTATTAACAATCAAAGGCATAAAAAAATAAAAACGTAAATAAAACAATTGAAAATATTTTTTTGCAATTATCCCTATTAATTTGTTTTCTCATTGCTGAAAACAATATAAAGATATTTGTTTTTTTAACGCATATTATTTGAAAATTTGTTATGAAAACCCTGATAATTGTTGAACTAAAAACATGGATGTTTTTCAATCCTTGGAGCTGTTCCTCGAAGGCTTTGAAGAAGATCCCCGTTGAAAAAATCAAAAAAATTTGATTTTTCACTTTTTCATTAACAATCAAAGGCATAAAAGAATAAAAACGTAAATAAAACAATTAAATAATTTTTTTTCTCGTAATTATCCCCATTATTTTGTTTTCTTATTGCTAAAAACAATATAATTTTTTTTTATTTTAACGCATATTGTTTAAAAAATTGTTATAAAAACCCTGATAATTGTTGAACCAAAAACCTGGAATAATTTGTTCCCTAAAGGTTTTAAAAAAGATCCCCGTTGAAAATTTTTTTTTTTATTTTTCACTTTTTATTAACAATCAAAGGCAAAAAAAACGTAAACAAAACAATTAATAGTTATTTATGTATCAAGGGCGTAAAATAGGCTTTTATGGACCGCAGCGTGTAAGTAATAGCCCGAGCGATAGCGAGGGCTATTAACACGCCTAGGTCCATAAAAGCAAATTACACCCGAAATACATACAAAATTTTATGCACGACCGGTATATTTGATGTAATGTAGATATATACCTCTTTATATCTAGAACATGATGAAAATACATCAAGGCTGCCGTGAGGATGTATATTCATATCATATCGGAAACAGAATAAATCAAGAAGTGATGGAATGAATGTTACCATGGCAACTCAGTCAATTTTTCGAAATGAGATTATATAGGCTCGTAGCCATATTTTCTGTCAATTTTTGTGATCACAGATAATTCATTACTGATTTTGAAATGGATTCAAGAGACGAAGAAAGTGTGAATTGTACTCCACCAGAAATAAGTAAAGCAGCTCAGGATGCGAAATTGAGTTTATTGCCAAGTAAATCCAAGAAAATATACGACGAGGTGTATGAAGAATTCGTGAGGTGGTGCAACGGGAAAAATGGAAAAAATAAGAAATACACAGAGACTGTACTTCTTGCCTATTTTCTGGAAAAATCTAAATATTGTAAGCCCTCTACCATGTGGTCATATTATTTCATTCTGAAAGCTACTTTAAATGTACATGATAATATAGATATCAGTAGATACGCAAGATTGATAGCTTTTTTGAAACGAAAATTTGATGGTTATAAATCAAAGAAATCGAAGATTCTAAGCAGAGAAGAAATCGAGTTATTTTTGAGGTAAGCACCAGACGATTTGTATCTTATGATGAAAGTAAGTTCTAATTTCATGTTTTCTCAATGTTCAGTATGTTAATCTGAGAATTTATTGTAGGTAGCACTGATTTTTTGTATTTGTGGAGCATGTCGCCGCGAAGAATTGGCAAATATCACAGTGGACGACATTTAAGATTTCGAGACATTCTTACTCATAACTACACGAGAAACCAAAACGAAGATAGATCGAGTATTTACTGTGATCGATAAAGAACAGAAATCGCCAAGTTATTTGGATATTCACAGAAAATATTCTTCCTTGCGAGATCAGAATGATCGAAAGCGGTTTTTTTATATTATAAAAATGGCAAGTGTACGAGACAGGTTATCGGAAAAAATACATTCGGTCAAATACCATTCAGAATAGCCACTTACCTAGGTATTTCTAATGCGAAAGAATATACTGGTCACTGCTTCAGACGTTCCTCAGCAACTATGTTAGCAGATGCAGGCGAGGATATATTCAACATTAAAAGACATGCTGAGTGGAAGTCGACGACTGTTGCGGAAGGTTATATTGAAAATTCAATTGCAAATAAGCTGAAGATTGCTAAGAAAAATTTAGAAAATGATAAGCCTTCTACTAGCCATTGCATACAATTCTCCAGAAACGTTTAATAGCCGATCGAGTGTGGGACACCCTGTATACTTTCATTCACCGCACCATGTGTGATAAGTATTCCTTCTACTTGAACACATATCAAACTGTATAAATCCTTGAAAATCACATACGATTTAATTCAAAAACGTAAACGCGAGTTTTTCGAAGGGTTTTCGAGATCTTTCTCGAATTTGAATTGATCACTATTTTTTGTGAATGAGATCAGGTACCTTACGGAGAGATTTTTTAAGGAAAAAAAACGAGTCTGCTTCAGACCACACGACTGAAATAAAACTTCTTTAGCTCCATCTATATATATATATATATATATATATATATATATATATATATATATATATATATATATATATATATTGTAATGTTATGGTGATATAACAAATTATTTTGTTCTTATTTCGCCCCACGTTTTGGGTGCCAATTGTTATGGTTTGATGAATTGAAAAGTATAAATTGTTTTTCGTATATTGAGATTGCTAATTATTTTTGGTATTCTTTGTGAGCCAAATTAATATGATACAAATAGATATTTCTGCCCCTGTAATAATAATTGCCAGCGAACGTCACTGTTCTCTCGTCACGCTACCAACAATTATTATTTTCTTCACCACGGCTAAACTACAGTTGGTACGCCCTTATCTCAAAGTGCCGGTTCAAGGCAATAGAGACACAGCCACTGCTGCTAACTTCAGTTTATTGACTGGTCTTTGGAATGTTATTGATCATTGTGAGAAAACAAACAACAAAGTATCATAAAGCAATTATCTCCTTTATTCAGGAAGACTTAAAATACCTGGCCTACGAGAAATAACTTATACTAGGTGAATCAAACAGATATTCACAGATAATAATAATAATCAGATCATGGATAGATAAACAGAACCTCACTTTTTCCGTGAATGTAAAGTTTTCTGTTATTGTTCTAAATAAGGTGAAATAAAGTTCTTCGAATGTGCAATTGGTTATTTGTGAAATAGTTCTGGACCGGAAATACACTATTAAAGTTTTTATACCTGGTTGGAACTGTTGGTGTTCAAACTATACCATGAAATTTGATGTCTCCTCTCTCCAATCATTGTCAGGACTGCAATACCAGTATCAGGAACTATATATATGCGGAAATCAGCATTTGGATCCGTGGATATGTTATCATTAAGGTAATATTGGTTTTGTTTACCAAATGATGGGATTATTTCAATTTTCTTTTTGTAAAAATTTTGCGTGGCATCCGCTTGGAAATTTATTTTCGATCTCTTCGAAGCTTTGTTTTTCTATCGCATAGATACCTCTTTTTCTCCTTGTTTCTTCATTTGAATATTTGAATTCTCGCACTAAATTGTTACCTTTCACTGTTTATATTTATATTGCATAATTTATATATACAATTATTTTTCCACTCTTGTCATTATTCACAAATTTCAATAATAATTGCTTTTGATACCATCTCATTGCTATTCTCCCACAATTTCCAATTTTACACCTGACCATCTATTCCCTGATTGGCTATTTTCATAAAGACGTTTGCTGTTCTATCATTGGCTACTTTTAGTAAGCTACAATTCCATATACTGTGTGTTTCAAATTTATAAATGTGTTGATTACTTTTTATTCATGAAATTGTTGTAAATTTAGACTTTTTGTTGTCTTTTGAACAATTATGTGATATAATAATTTTGACAGTGTATGAAATTGTTTGTTTTATAGTACTTTGACATTTTATCTATCCATATTCTACCTAGGCTCACAATATACATAGAATTTCAAAAGTTATTCACAAACAAACTCTTGAAAACATTAACCATCTAGTAATTATTCTTTTTGTGGGTTTTTAGTCTTTTTAAAATTTACAACTGGCATAACATAACATAACAATATATATATATATATATATATATGTATATTATATACATGTATACACATATATTAATTTTCTAATAACCTATAATTTCATCATTTTAGTTTGGTAAATTTAGTAAATTATTATTAAAGTCATGAACGATTATAAAAATAAAATTAAAATTAATTCACCTAACTCCAATAATTTGTCTCGGTTTTTGTAGATGATCTATAGTGGGATTTTCATCATCAACTTCCATTTGATCATTGTCATGTTCAATCACGATATCACCAATTATTTGTAATGGTGAATCTCTACAATTAATAAGTATTTTATTATTTACGTAATAGTTAAAATTTATGCTATATTATTTTGAAAATTTGCTGAAGTAAAATGTAGAAACGCGAGGCCCAAATACGGAAGAGTAACAAGGAGAAAGAGAGAGAGAGAGAGAGAGAGACAAGAAAAGGACAGAGAATCAAACGCGCCCCAATGTCGAGAGTAGAATGCAGCGTATTAGTAGAGGGAGCAAATAGACAAGGAACGCTGCATATGACGCTACGACGCCAGCAACTAGTATGAGATACGCGCTCACCTTTGTCGAAACCGTTCGCCTCGCCCGATCACACTTTTCGTAACGCTCTCGTCACGCATTCACCAGCTTACTCCCCAATTCAATTAACTTTGATTATTAACTTTAGGGAATCACAAATTTCATGTTTGTTACAACGATATTAAACACAATTTTAAAATTTCTTAAAAATTATTTTTAAAAGGCAAAACAGAAGTTGATAATATACATATTGAAAAACTCCAATTTAAGTGCAAATTTTTTATTTCAAATGTTTATCAAAAATCTGTATAAATTAATCGAATGAGGGTTAAAAGTAAATACTATTATTGATTGGTATTTAAAAAACAATGTATTCATAATATATTCTCTAAACGCACCTCAATCTCAAAAACAATAATTTAATGTTTTTAAACCTATTTGAACGTGGTTGCAATTTTCATCGGCTTATATTTATTATAACTTGACAGTTAAGAAATCAAAATAAATTAGAACAGAAAATATTTAAAATACAAAAAAAATATGTGCAAAAAAAGTATCTCTGTATGTCCACCTTCACGTTCAATGGATCCAATTGGCGGATCATAAAATTCACTGAGAGTAGTTCGCAATACATTTGCCGGAATATTTCTGCAATTAAATCGTATCGAATTTTTAAGCTCTCAACATCATTAAATGTTCGATTCTTGTATACTTTTTGATATAAATATCTTCATAAGAAAATATATTGGAGTGAGATCTGGCGAACGAGGAGGCCACCGTGTATCAGTATTTAGTCCTAACCATTTATCACCAAATTGTGCATTTAACCAATCAGAAACAATTCTAGCAAAATGGGCGGGACATCCATCATAACCGACCATATTTTTTTATTTCGTTCTTGTAAACTCATATTATCCAGTTCGATTCCCAAAAACTCTAAATAGGTATTATCATTTGGGTTTTGACGAAAAAAAAGTGCCCTATTAATTTGTCGTTGATAATACCGCACCACACGTTTGTTTTCTGGTAATAATAGTTTTCATTGGCAATGACAAAAATTTGGATTTTTTTCCGACCACCTCCTACAATTTGGGAAGAGACAACGCCATTTGTTGTGAACGTGGATTCATTCCCAAAAGGGATATGTCTATGGAAATCACATTGATCTTCTCGTTGTCCTTGAATCCGCATGAAGAAGTCATTCCGCAAGGAATACATAGACTCGTTCTTGAATCGTGCAAATAAACTTAGACT
The DNA here is from genome assembly GCA_018342105.1 of Gonioctena quinquepunctata. NCBI lineage: Eukaryota > Metazoa > Arthropoda > Insecta > Coleoptera > Chrysomelidae > Gonioctena > Gonioctena quinquepunctata. The sequence goes on along the minus strand of JAFIRS010001913.1, from coordinate 20,851 downwards.
TATAGGCATGATATTTATTTTTCTTGAGAATCTTATCTACAGAGCCTTCTTTACACCCTTATAAAAGCTTGCAATCAAAAAGGTTTTTTATTAGTTATTTTATTGTTTGCTATTTAGTTATTTCGTCTTGATCTATTCATTCCTAATATTACAAGGTATCTTACCTGAAAGTTTTGGGCTAGAAGAAATCAAGATCTACGACCCCAAAAACTCCCACACACCAATTTCATCGGCCATCTTGGAGCCGCCATTTTGATTTCATCAATTTTGAAGCACAATTCAATTCCATGAAAACCCCCACATACCAATTTGGAATCGAATCGGGCCATAAACCTAAATCTCGTTCGCCATCTTGAAGCGCCATTTTGTTTTCTATAACAAAAATTCCATGAGCCACCATTTCAATTTCATGAATTTTGACAAAAAATTCATAATCTGCGACTCCGAAAACCCCCACATACAAATTTTGAATAGAATCTGACCATAATCACTAAACTCCTCCGCCATTTTGGAGCCGCCATCTTGAATTTATAAATTTTAACAAGAAATTCATGATCTCCGAATATGGAAACCCCCAATTTTAAAACCAAACAAGCCAGCCGCCCTTAATTTAATTTAAGAAATTTCCATCTCCTACTGAACGCCCCCATACCAATTTGAATAAATCGGACCATAATAAAAAAACTCGTTCCCCATCTTGGGGCCGCCATTTTGAATACATTAATTTTGACATAAAGTTCATGACCTCCGGTCCAGAAAACCCCCATATACCAATTTGAATCGAATCGGACCATAATCACAAAACTCGTTCGCCATCTTGGAGCCGCCATATTGAATTTACAAATGTTGACAAAAAATTCATAATCTCCAACCCCGAAAATCATTAGGTACCTATTTTGAATCGAATTGGACCATAATCGCAAAACTCGTTCGCCATCTTGGAGCCGCCATCTTGAATTTACGGATTTTGACAGACAATTCATAATCTTCAACCCCGAAACCCCCTAGATACCAATTTTGAATCCAATTGGACAATAATTACAGATCTCGTCCGCCATCTTAGACCGCCGTTTTGTTTTTTTCTCCAACAAAAATTCCATAACACATTGTCACCGGAATAATGGAGATCTGCCAAATTTCAAATTAATCGGACTAGAAGTTGGTCAAAATTGACTTGCAAGATTTGACCCAAACTAACAAACGAACTAAAATAAAAGCTTGTAAAAATGTTCTGTGTTGATTTGATTGTTGAAATAAAATAAAGAGATTTTTGTGTGGACACACCCGGGGGTTGAACCCGGGTCCTTGGAGTTACAAAACACACGATCTAACCACTGAGCTGCTCGGACCTTTACTAAGAGCTTAGCCGATATTCCTTTTGTTGGCCAAATTTTACTTGTATTCCCGAATTTTGCAATTTTCGAGCAAGTTACCTTTTTTTTTGTAAAATCATGCTCGGGCTATTAGGAATTTAAAAAAAAATCCAAATCGGTCCAGCCGTTCTCACGTATATTGAGATATTTTTATTATATAGATTAGTGATTGTTTTTTAATCGGTTTAGTAATTCCATAGACTACCCCCTATATACAAACAAATTTCACATCTTTATAATAGTAGTGGAGGTTTGGAATAGCGAGAACAAAGACAATAGAATCGATCTGAATTTCAGAAAGTTACGACGTTTATTTGACGTCTTCTCCAGGGCTAGTAAGATTATACAATAATAGCCCTTTTACGACCAAAACGGTGAATGATCAGTGAAGCTATTTTTTTACTAAATATTGCCAAATTCGGAAACCTACAATGCAGAATAAAACACTTGATTGAAAAGGGAAACATTCTCAATTGAATATTGATAGAAAGATTTTTCTGTGAATTGAAAAATCCACGATTAAAATGAAGTTATTTTTTGTGAATGTCTAACAGAAAACAACTACTTCCCCGGCTAAAGCCACGCTGGACATTGAACTACATCTGATAGATATTCTGAAAAAGCCCTAACTCAAAAGAAAAAATCTGAAACCAATAAAAACATCTGATTTTATGAACATCCTGTTTATATTTTCAACAAATCAAAAACACTTGAATAAATGATATCAGTTTAATTTATGTTCATATATCAAAATATGGGCTTTGAAAAATTTTACATGTGGTATATAAAGCCTTAATGATAATTGATCCATTATTTCGAGTTCTATTTCTTCACAATCGATCCTAGGCTATCAGTCAATTCGGATGCATCTAATTCAGCTTTCAGAGAATCGATGAGTTGGGTCTGCTGTGAAATCTGTAACAAAAATCAGTTCCATCATAACCCAATAGGATGGAAGAGATAGATGCATTTTGGTAACCGACGAAACCAATAAAAACTTTTTAACAAAAAATTAAACCGTTGAAAAAATCAACTGAAAAGCAAAAAATAAAATAAACCATCTTAGTCTAAATGATAATTGAGCTCCTAAACTAATGTGAGTAACTAATTTTGAGTCGGCGCCAAACAAACAATTATAGAAGATTATTATATTACTTTGAGAGAAGTCATCAAAACGCAGCCGTGCATCTCGCTGCCATCATTTTCCCCTTATTCTAATTCAATTGCTAGTTTGTTTGGCGCCGACTCAAAATCAGTTACTCACATTAGTTTAGGAGCTCAATTATCATTTAGACTGAGAAGGTTCATTTTATTTTTTGCTTTTCAGTTGATTTTTTAGTCGGTTCAATTTTTTGTTAAAAAGTTTTTATTTTTCAATTTTTTGTTGCTGAAATCTACTGATTACTACCTACTTAATTTTTGATTACTTCCAAAATACTTACTTATCTAGCTTACTTCAACTTTTAACTATTAAATGATTTTCTATTTTAACTATTTATTTTTATATAATATAAATTAATTTTGAGAGTTATGGTTAGTTGATTTCATCACTTTGTATATGATTCCATCCTTTCATAGAATGTAATCATTTTGACGGATGTAGGAGGGTCTGTCAATGTCAACTACATATGTGTGCCAAAGTTCACAAGTGAAAAATCAATAATCCCCTATTTTTCTACCCATAGGGGCGGATCATTTCATTCCAAATTGGAATATGATAAATTATGAGGTATACCCTTTCTAATAAAGAATAATAATCCAAATCGGGAAACCCACTACAAATTATTCCTGATAGAATTGGTTAACGGACCAAAATTCAGAGGGTGAATGATCAATATCCTTCATTTTGCTACCCTTAGGCATGGATTTTGTTGTTCAAATTGAAATGGGACCAACTTCGAAGTACACCCTATCCAATGAAGGGAGAATCATCAGAATCGAACCGCTCCGTGAAAAATTGTGCGTGATCATACTAAAAAAAAAAAAAATATACGCGTCGAATAGAAAACCTCCTTCTTTTTGGTTTAGTCGGTTGAAAAGGAGGAGGTTCTCTATTCGACGAGTATATTTCCTTATTTTTTTTATGTACCTATGATCACAGACAACTTTTCACAGAGCGGTTCGATTCCGATGATGCTCTATTCATTGGATAGAGTGTACTTCGAAGTTGGTCCTATTTCAATTTGAACAACAAAATTCTTTCCTAAGGGTAGCAATGAAATGATTGAAATGAAGGATATCGATCGTTCACCCTCTGAATTTTGGTCCGTTAACCGATTCTATCAGGCATAACTTTGAGTGAGATTTCCGATTTGGATGACTCCTTCTTTATTAGAAAGGGTATACCTCATAGTTGATCATATTCAAATTTGGAATGAAATGGTTCACCCCTATGGGTAGAAAAATAGGGGATGATTGATTTTTCACTTGTGAACTTTGGCACACTTATGTAGTTGACATTGACAGACCCTCCTACATCCGTCTTAATGATTACATTCTATGAAAGGATGGAATCATATACAAAGTGATGAAATCGACTAACCAGAACTTTCAAAATTAATTTATATTATATTACAATAAATAGTTAAAATAGAAAATCATATCATTCAATAGTTGATAAATGAATTGAGCTAGGTAAGTAAGTATTTTGGAAGTAATCAAAAATTGAGTAGGTAGTAATTAGTAGATTTCAGCAACAAAAAATTGAAAAATAAAAACTTTTTAACAAAAAATTAAACCGACGAAAAAATCAACTGAAAAGCAAAAAATAAAATAAACCTTCTTAGTCTAAATGATAATTGAGCTCCTGAACTAATGTGAGTAACGTATTTGAGTCGGCGCCAAACAAACTAGCAATTGAATCAGGTAAAGCGTAAAATGATGGCAGCGAGATGTACGGCTACGTTTTGATTACTTCTTTCAAAGTAATATAATGATCTTCGATAATTGTTTGTTTGGCGCCGACTCAAAATCAGTTACTCACATTAGTTTAGGATCACAATTATCATTTAGACTGAGGTTTATATTATTTTTTGCTTTTCAGTTGATTTTTTCGTCGGTTTAATTTTTTGTTAAAAAGTTTTTATTGTGTATCCACTTCTTCAATAACGCCCCTTTGAGAAGGATGTACCCAGACTACGTTTTTTTAGGAATGGCGTTTTTGCTCTCTTTCATTTCTAAAAGGGGTATAGAAGTATAATCATATTTTGACATACCTTTTGCTCAGCAGCCTTGACCAAAGCAATGTAATTATCTTCCAGATACCTTGTGAAATATTTGCTATCCTCCAGCTGTTCACTTACGATGTTGATCATTCTTTTTAATTCTTCTTCCCTCCTCGATGAATCATTGTATTTCTTTCTCAGTATCCTAGTTGCTTCGAATGTCATAATATCCATCGTGTGCTGGCACTGGTTTTGCATCTTTTCAAGATACGTCATGTTCTGAGAAAGCATTTGTTTTAAGAATACGTTCACCATTCTTTCCGAATCGTGATTCATCATTGAAATAAATTCGTGAACGTGATCAGCAATCGCAGCTCTACCATTCTCAACTGTCCCTTCGATGATCCTCAAGCTACCTGTCACATTATTCTCTGAGGCCAAACTATCTTCACTGGCTAAAACTGTATGAACTTCCTCGCGAGATTTTTCAACGTCATCCAACCCTGACACGAAATTGTCCCAGGTGAAGGAATAATTGAGACTCACGCTTCCTTTTGGATCCTTCATCATTTTCTTCTCTGCCTTCCTCACATTGTATTGTTTTTTCGTGAAGACATTGTTGGTGATGGTTCTGGTGAAGCTGTTGGCGATTTTTCTCAGGGTTCTCCCATTCAAGTTCGAGCTGCTTTGGTCTGCCGAAAGTGCCGCTGGTGCCGAGTTATTTGAGATCTGAAAAAAAAAACATTTTTCTACAACCCTTTACGATAAGACGTCATTTTGTAATAGAATACCTTCAGCGGAAACGTGATTTCCGTCGCAAGTGAGAGAAGTTCTCATAACGTTAACTTTCGTTTCTAGTGACGAAATTAAAAAAAAATATTTTCAATCATTTCCCGCCCTCGTATATACTGTTTTGATTACTTTAAATTATTGATAAACAAAGGCAGAAATCATTTCTATAATTAGAATGCATTTTTTTTACTTTTGTTCAATTAAAAAGCAAAATAGAATCGTAGAAATACCGTGATATTTAAAAATAATGTTTATCTAGTTGCCTGGTTTCATTAGTTTGACATTCCTTGTTAATTGTTGAGACTTGTCAGTTTGCACTGAAAGCATTGTTTAATAGTGAGTTTATACAGCAAGTAAAATAAAATAAGAAATAAAATAAAGTAATTTAAAAAGATAAAACTACACAACATCCATAACAGGTTTATACAGAAATAAAATAAAATAAGAAGTAATATAAAATAAGAAGTAAAATAAAAGATGGTTAACTTTTATCTTTTATTTTACTTGACGAGTTGTTAGGCATATGTACATATTGAATAATTTAGACAAATTGAGGAGATAGGATGATACATGACATGATATAAATAGCAGTCATCGTCATATTTTTGTTTTCATAACCGGAAAAAGGTGTGTTCACTGGCATTTTTTTAAATTTCTTTTTGTCTTTGATTGACTAGATTTTATAACATTGGTAGTGTTGTCAACAATGGCTTATATTTTACTCAATAACGGGGACCAAATTTTCGAATATTCATCATTGAAGTTTGAGGTAACAACATAAAATCCCAAATTTCGATTGACAGCTTTCTTACTTTTTACATTAATTTACTCAGCTCTATAAACACTCTGAAAATTATTACTTCTTATTTTACTTTATTTCATTTCTTATTTTATTTTACTTTCTGTATAAACTCACTTTAAGTTATCATAATTTCTGATTCGGAAAGTGATTTAGATTTTCCGAATATACTATCAGAAATAGCAAATCGAGCTGAGGAAACCTCTTTGTATTTATTACCAATAAAATCTAAAGAGAGATATGAAGAAATATATGCAAAATTCATGAATTGGAGAGATGATAATCACGTAAATTCATTTTCGGAAACTGTACTGCTGGCGTATTTTGGATGGTTGTTAAAAAAATTCAAGTCATCGACGCTATGGTCTATGTATTCGATGTTGAGAACCACTTTATCGATTGAAAATAATATCGATATCAGTAAATATCCCAAGTTACGTTCTTCTTTCAAACGAAAATCTGATGGTTTTAAAAGTTAAAAGTCTAAGAAAATTTCTTCCGATGAGATACACACTTTCTTAAAGAATGCATCTGACTTAATGACTAAGATAAGTTAATTACTTCATTATTGCGACAAATTATTAATGATATTGATATTAACGTTTGTAGGTAGCCTAAGTTTTTGGAATTTCGGGGACTTGGCGTTGCCATGAATTAAAAGATTTGACAGTAAATGATGTAAAAGATACCAGCAGTATACTCTTAGTTACAATACGTATTACAAAAACGATAGTCCCGCGTTCCTTCCACATTTCTGGGTTCTTCTACGAGATTTCTAAAATATATATGAACCTCCGTCCACTAGATATGGACAAAATAAATTCAAGATTCTTTATTAACTACCAGAACGGAACGTGTACTAGACAGGTTGTGAGAATAAATAAATTCAGTAAATTTCCTATGCAAATAGCTCAATATTTAAACTTGCCTGATCCCCAAAAATATACTGAGAATTATTTGCGTAGAACTTCCGCAACGCTATTAGTGGATGCAGGAGGTGATTTACTTAAATTAAAAAAGCAAGGAGGCTGGAAATCTAGTAACGTTGCGGAGGGATATGTTGATCAATCTGTTAGCAGCGAAAATTAAATGCAAACCAAAATTTTACAATCCATACAAAATACAACGCTATCCGATTACGGCACATCTTCATCTGGAGTGACATCAGTTAACAACATAACAGATGTGGCATCGACTACCTCAATACATAAAAATTTTGATTGTAACACTCCTATAATTTTGAATAATTGCTCGAATGTAACAATTAACCAATATTTGAATCAAAAGTAATGTTTGAAGAAATTCTGTTATTTTTAATTCAAATTAAAATATTTGTTCATCGTTCTTTTTTAGCATATTATTATGATATAGACAGGGTCGTAGAAAAAGTATAGTGTTTCACTCGTCGAAAACATTTTTCTTAAGGTCGTGAACATTAGAACATAACCAGCCTCGGCTGGTAAACTTTTCTCTCGCTTAAAAAAATCTTACTTTCGTCACTCGTAAAACAATATACTATTTCAATATGAAATTATTTCGATTTGTTTAAAATATAAACAGGATGTTCATAAAATCAGATGTGGAATCATCTGCGACTGAAAGATAAGCTTTAGTCACTATCTTCCATCGTCAAGATAACCTCTTGTGGGGTTGAAAAGGGAAACATTCTCAATTTTAATCGTGGATTTTTCAATTCACAGAAAAATCTTTCTATCAATATTCAATTGAAATCATTTCATTGTGTGATGAAAAACATTGAGTGAAGATAAAGGTAACGATCTTGTGGAATGAATGATTGGTATTCTGGTTGAAACTAGCAAATTGAACATTGTTACATTCCAAGCGCGTATTTAAGGTGGGTCCCCCACGAGACAGTTGAATTAGGAAATTATTAAAATTTGATAATTCGTAATTAAAGGACTTTTCGATTTGAAACGCGAAAAAAAACAATTTGGAAGGGGAGCATTTGCCAACCCCCCCCCCCCTTCCACCTAGAAAATTTTTCGTTTAGAAAGTCGGGCCAAAAATTAGTTCCCAAAAGAAAAAAATTTTTAAGGTGAGCATTTGCAGACCCAGACCCCCTCACTAGAAATCATACGTCATGGGAAATAATTATCGTTTTTCGATGAAATTTCAATGGACTTTTTTGTAGTACTCTTTTTGAACTTTTTTTTGGGGGGGAAAGGACCCCCCCTTTAGGCTGTGCGCTTGCCCGTGGATCATTTTGAATAACGAGAGTAGTTTTGATTATATCTGTCAAACTAGATGGTCAATCACTTTGATTTTTTTTTCACAATATCTGTGATATCCTGCTCTAGCTCCTCCCCGTTTTTCATAAACTTCTTAATTTTAGTACTAACGGTAGAATTAATAATGTGCTGTTTGCCTATGCATGGTCCATATGTTCCGTGTTAATTGAGTCAACTTCAATTGTATATATCTCGGGTTCGAGATGGTGAAACTTGTTAAAATTTTATAGAGGTGTTGTTCACATGTTAAACAATACGTTTTAATAATTTCCTAATTCAACTGTCTCGTGGGGGAACCACCTTAAGCCAAAAATAAAGCGGCTTTAGTTTTTTGGTGATAGCTCAAAAAGTATTGATGATAGAGGAAATAAAAAAACAGGTACTTGATGAGAAGGAAATTTCCCATAAAAAAATACGGACTTCCGGAACTATATCTCAATTATTTATACTTGTAATTCAACTTTGAAAATAGGGCTCCACGTGAGCGTTAATGCAGAAGTACAGCACTTCTCGATAAAGCAATGCACATAAAATATGTTTTTCTACTATTAAATATAAATTTGAAAAAAACAATTTCGTTAAGAAAATTTTTTTTCATTGGATTTTGATATTGTTAATTAAGAAGTTTCTTTGGAACCGCCGATTTTATTAAAAACCGAATTGTTCACAGGATGACTCCATATATGTTTTGCTCCTTGGAGCACATTTCACATGTGTACTCGATAATATCACGCTATAAAATTGTTCAAAAGTTTATTATTATGTTGATTATTAATTTCTAAAGTTAAAAAAACATGAGAAATCGAGTAAATATTGTCAATTTTTTTTATTCATATTTCACATTACTATCAGTTTCAAGTCTGAAGACATTCTACAACGTTTAAAAAAATACGCTATTTATTTATCAAATATTTATGAACAAATGGATACGTTTAATATTTTTCAAAAATTGTTTTTTTACGTTATTAGGTTTTTATGATTTGAAAAATAAATCATGTCAAAGTTTGTTCATAACTAATTGTTAAGAAAAAAATCAGTTACATTGTTAATAAAAAAAATCTTGTCAGGTAGAGAATAACCAATTAATAATTTTAAGGAACAAAAATCCTAATATATTATTTAAATAATAAAAAAACTATTATAAACAATTGAAAAAAAATTAGAATTGTTTTTGTATTCATAATAAACTCTTATATACATAAATACAATTTTTCAAAAATATTCAATATATCCATTCGTTTCTAAATATATTTTTTTAAACGTGAAATGCCTTTGTCAAATGTCAATGAAAAAAATTGACAATATTTACTCGATTTCCCATATTTTGTTAACTTTAAAAATGTATAATTAACAAAATTATCAACTTTTAAACAATTTTATAGCGTGATATCAGTGATATTATTGAGTTCACATGTAAAATGTGCTCCAGGAAGCAAAAAAATCATAGGGTCATTCTGTGAACAACTATTTGGTTTTTAATAAAATCGGCGGTTCCAAAAAAATTACTTAATTAACAATAGCCTCACATTATCAAAATCCAATAAAAACATTATTTTCCAACGAAATTACATTCTTTCAAGTGTTTAGCTGATACTATCGTTTTTTTGAATTTTTAAATTCTTTTTCGTTCAAAATCTTGTGACGCTAACATATTTCCCTTGATAAAAAAGTGTCTTCATATTTTGAATACATTGCTATAGTGGCAACTTGGCTGCGATCAACGATGCAACAGGAGCGGTTGGTTGAATTAGTTCTCCTTCATATTCATAAAGATGTGCTAATAGATGTTCTTAATGTTGTTGAAAAGTTTGCAAATAAGAAACACAAGATACTGTTTTTCATTTTGTGATTTTTATTTTAACGAAAGAAATCTTCGATTTTGTACCTACTTATAAGTATATGTATTTTTTTTTTACTACTTTTTGTATTTTTGTTTCAATTTGAATGAAAAAAAAATACTTATGTTTTTTGTACCTATAAGTAAAAAGATAAATAACTCCCCATGTGGAGTATTGATAGTGCAGAAAAGGCCCAAAGAGGCATTTTCAAAATGTCATAATCTAACGGTATATTTGAATACTCATCGAATTGAACTAATATTCCACGAATATATTTTTCCTTTATATAAAGCGCGATCAATTTATTGATCATTGTAATAATGAAATATATCTATAATATCAACAAGTATGGATTATAAACTTCAAAAATGGGTCAGAAATGGATGACAATGCAATATTAACTTGCTTTTTCGTCTGTCTGTATTAATAATAATGATAGTAAAAAGCAATCGATTTCAAACTAACTTGCCGATGAACTAGAGAAATGAAATTTGTTACGTTAAAATGGACCTTAAAATTATTGAAAGAATTTACGAAAATAAGCTTTTGGTGCTCAATAATTTTAAGTTTAAAAAAGAAAAGATTTTAAAAAGTGGTGAAACATTTTGGCGGTGTATAAGGCGAAAGGAAAAGCGCTCTGCAAAAGTATTCACTGTGCTAGGACCCGATCATGTAATAAGCGCAAAACAGAAAATGGTATAATCACGAAGCAGATGTTCCAAAAGTAAATCGTCATAATATTTTTACGAGATTCAAAAGAAAAGACATCGCAGAAAAGCCATCAAAAATCATACGATGTGTGTGATTTACCAACTACATTTACGATTAGTGTCCGAGAATATGTTTATCACTGCAGATGAACAGTATAGCCAGGACCTTTACCAAAAATCATAGAAGGAGTAGTTAGCGTTTTAGAAAATTACAAGCCCAAAACGTGGCGAGGTGAAGACTTTTATTATTATTATTTAAAATGCGAAGGAAATTTGGCTTTATTGTCGCGGGAAAAAAACATTCTTCTCGAATTTCATCAAATATGTATAATTTTCTTCTATTATTTTTTTTGGAGTGTCAGAGAAAGTTAATTGAGTATGTTAAATATGTGTTGTGAAATTTGGAGCAACCAACATTCTCGAATTACCATCATATAAAATTGTTTGAATGTATTGTCCCGCGAATCATGTACACAAATCAAATTACAAATAAATGAAGTAGATAAGAACATGTGAAAAACATACCTTTCGATCCTCTTTGGTGCAAACATAAGTCGCATCTCTCTGGTTACTGGCAAACTTAACTTCTTTGTCTTTCATGGATAAATCTTCTTTAAAAGTTGTTGGTGGCTTGGAATATGAGAATCGTTTGGCTTTGGAAAATGACATCTCTCTAGATGATCGTGCTGCAATATCTCACTAACACTGTGATTTGTTCTAGGTTAGGTTAGGTTAGGTTGCCGTTCAAGTACTGAATGAGGTAATTAGTTTTGGATGTAGCAATTTATCTCGTATTCAAAATCCAATGAGTACCTGCTCGGAAAAAGGATTATTAGATTTGTGGAAGGGTCACTATAAGTCATTAAATTGGGATTTCTGGAAAAATAAGCACAAGTAGCAAATTAGGAAACCATTGCCTAATTTGCATAATCCATTTTATTTGCAGGTAATCTTGGTTGGTTGGCCTTTCAAGGAATATGATAAACATAAAAGTGATATTAATTTCAACAAAAATATTTTTTTCCAAAACTTACCTGAAAAATTTGATGACTTTTAAATATCAAAAGTAAGCTATTTTTGAACAGAGTGCAAAAAAAAACTACACGGCGTGCAAAAAAGTAGAGACCTACGTTGTTTAATTACAGGTAATACACAATACCCATCATTTTCAATTCGATCGTTTTTTATTGAAAATATTCCAATCATATTCCAGCCATACTAATTTTTTTATAAGATTTATATTAATGGTACAATTGCTGTTATTCTGTATGTTAATTCCAAACGATGATTTTGGTAATACTAAATCAAATGGCTTTTCTTGTATAATGTTGCAAGTATTATTGTTCTCGACTTCGACATTTCCACTTTTCTCGAGATCACCACTAGAAATACCGTTTCCAATTTTCCCTTTTTTTTTCTTCCACAAACCTTTTGCAACAGTCGACGATCGTCATCCACCATGGTGTTTAATAATCTGTTTCACAAGAGCCATTTTCCGAAATTAGAGTTAAGACCAACCGAAAATTATGATTGAGGTGTCATTCGATTCGTAATTGCATTAAGAAAATCTTAGTTCGGAACCAATATCTGGAGAAACTAATTGCAAAAGTTATAAACAATTAACTAAACAAACAAAGTTTGTAAGGTTTTTTGCAAATATCTCAAGAATTATTTGAGATATCCAAAATTAAAAAAAAGATCCTTAAAGAGCAGAAAATTTCCTAAAAGGAGTCCCACCTTCTGGAACAGTATTGGCAATATTTATAATTTTAATTCAGCTGCAAAAAAAGGCAGAAAACCGCGACCGAATCTGACACCTGAACAAAAAAAAATTATTTCAACCGAGTGAATATTGATATTGAGGAATACATTTTTCCAGGTATCATCTAGACATATCAATAAACAATAGTTCGGCAAAAAAAAATTACCTCTATTTTTCAATAAATTATGCCTTTGTTAATTAGAAAATTTTACTTAACTTTATTTTAAACAAAAATAACGTTGCAATGAATTGTATCGAGTTAAATAAAAAGAATTAGACACAAAAAAATGTATATTATTTACTAAATTGAACAACACTTACAGACTGCTTGATTTTATTATTATCATCAAGAATGCATCAGAGGAGTCAAGAAATAATCATGTTATGTTTAACCTTTAAAATGTAGATTTGTTGCAACGTTATTTTTGTTTAAAATAAAGTTATGTTTTTTTCGGAATTGACATTTTTCCTCTTTTTAACCGACGACACCAAAAAGGAGGAGGTTCTCTAGTCGACCCGTACATTATATTTTTTTCATTATTTTTTTTTATGTATGATCACGCATAACTTTTCACTGAGGCGTCCGATTCCGATAATTATTTTCAGTGGATAGTGTTATGCCCTGTAATTACAGAAATGCATGCAAAGATAATTACCAAGACGTAACCATTGTATACCGAATGCTTACATGACTCATCTAGGAGAGCAAAACAAAGTTTTTATTGCTACCCGTTACAGTCACAGCGAGATAAGAAAATCAGTTTTATTTACTACCATAATTCTAACACCCGTCCAAAGTCGATAACACAAACAGGGCCATTAAAAATCCCGATAAACGCCAGGCACACCAGCCCACATCATTAAGGGCCGTAGCTAACTCATAAATCGCCACCGAGAAGTTCATAAACACACTTGTTGGTCATTATTTCAAAGATTAACCGACAGCTACCGTAAATACCTGTCATGCAGTAAAATATTATCCAATTATAACATAAGATAAGCGAGAACGGGTTAGAAAAACAAGACCCTTATCAGTCTTACGATGTCACCTAGTTATCTGCTCATAAAACACACTAAGTCCCGCCCCAGCCTCGGTATCGAAGATATTATAAAAGGCAACGGGAGCCGAAATAGTGAAGTTAGTTCAGAACAGTAGTCCGTGGAGTAATCACGTCTATCATACGAGAAGAAATATAGTATGCATTCATATTAGTACCAGTGAAAAATGTCACGAGAAATAAAATCTTTCCACGTGTAAAAACCATCTCGAGTAAAGCCATACTAACATGTCATTCTCAAAAGTGCGGTATAAAAGTCAGTCGAATTACAGTATCTTACAATAATAAGGAGAGTTTCCCAATCAGTATAGTTAACTTCAGCAAACATAGAAACTCAGCCGATTCAAATCAAGTATTGAAGATCCTAGTAAAAACACGAGCGAACAGTATAGTTTCCACAAATTGTCAAAGCTTCCAGAACAGAGATAATAACAGGATTCCGCAATTTCAATGGTTCACGATCACTTAGAAAAACTTTATCTGTATACGAATATACCGGACGAGTTAATTAGAATAACCGATTGACGCGGGAGAAAATGAACTGATAATAATAAATTCTAAGCTAATTGCCGTTTAAAACTACTCCAGTGAATAAGTGTTAAACAGGGTGAGTCTCATGTTTGTTTTTCTGTATTTATGTTTACGGCAAAACCCAACCCATTAAAATGTGTATGTGTCTATAAAGTATGTCCATAGTTTTCAAGATCACCAAGTTTTCAAAAAGAGAATTATTGTTAGTCGTTTGCAGCACTTGATTGCAAGATTTCTTTTAGTAAAATTATTTCTATTGTGAAGCCCATTGCAGAATTATCTGCCAATACGCTACATTAGTCTTCATTGTATGAATATTGTTGCCTATCATTCGTCCATAGACGATTGAGAGAATTGTGTGAAGTTTTATTAAATATATATATACATTCTTAACTTTTATGAGTGCCTTATTATTTTATTAAATCATTGATTGGTTCGAATCTTTCTGAACGGTAGTATTTCCTGAATAAACAGCCCATGTTCCAGTATTTGAGAGATATGAACCAGATCTGAGCCGCTCCAGATTTCGTTCAGTATTGACCGTCTTCAGACAGTTGATTGCTCTTAATACTGTTTTTCCAACCTAACGAATAATGTCTGGTATTACAGGTGTGGTGGGTTAAATCACAATACCCCGTAGTCAGGGCAAAACAATAGGGTGTACTTCGAAGGTGATCCCATTTGAATTTAAAAGATGAAATCCACCCCTAAGGGTAGCAAAATGAAGGATATAGTGATCAATAAATAATAAAGAAAGAGTCATCCAAATCGGAAAACTCACTACAAAGTTATGCCTGATAGAATCGGTTAACGATCGATATCCTTCATTTTGTTATTAGGGATTTGTTAAATTAAATGGGCAACCAGTATAAAGAAGAATCATCGGAATGAACCGCCTGGGGTTCGATCATACATAAAAAGAAAAATATACGCGTCGAATATAACCGACGAAACCAAAAGAAGGAGGTTCTCTATTCAAGCGTATATTTTTCTTTATGTATGATCACGCAAAATTTTTTCACAGAGCGGTTGATTCTGATGATTCTCTTCATTGATAGGGTGTATTTCGAAGTTGGTCCCATTTCAATTTGAACAACAAATCCATCCCTAAGGGTAGCAAATGAAGGATATTGATCATTCACCCTCTGAATTCTGTCCGTTAACCGATTCTACAGGATAACTTTGAAACTGGGTTCTTCGATTTGGATGATTCTTTTAATAGATAGGTATACCTCATTTTCAGATTTCGACTGAATTTTGTAAAATTCTTACGGGTAAAAAAAATTTTTTTTTTATGTTCTGGTTCCCACAAAGGATATCCTGTAATGTTCAGAGAACATCGTGGGAACCTAGGAAAAAAGGGTAGGAGTTGGTGTTCTTCTTAAATTTCTGAAGGTTGTATGCCCGGGAACACCTCCTAGGCAATGATTTCCAAAAGCCTCGCTGTTCGTTGGATGAACGAGTCTTTGGAAAGTGATGTTCTGCAGGTTTCCAAAGTGACCACGAAGGTGTGATGACTGAACTTGACGGTTAATCTCGAAGAGACTGCCAAAGCAGGAACGATTGTTGATATTTCAGAAGAGCATCGCCCATGAAAATATCTATAAATAGAGACAAATCGCCAACTTTTCTACGGTGTTCCAGACAAGTGAGGCGATTTTGTAAGCGAGGCATCACCGACGAGACGAATTGCCCTTGGACAGAATCCAATAGCCTCAGGATATGTTTGGGTGCCGCACTCCAAATATGGGAACAGTATTCCAGGACAGGTCGGATCTGTGCCTTATAGATCATAAGCAGCTTACTGGGGTGAAAAGCCTTGGCACGAAACAGAAACCAAGTTTTTGGGATGCACTTTGGCAATGGACCTCACGTGATTTTCCCAGGAAAGGTTATTGCTGATAGTAATACCAAGCATCGATATGGATGGCTTCAGTGGTATGGTTACTCCTGACAAAGTTATGTTAGGCACAGTGAGATCGGCTTTTCTAGAGAAAAGACATGCTTGTGTTTTGTTTGCATTGAATTCTACCAAGTTATTAGATCCCCATTCGAGAAAATAGGGAATAATTGATAGGGGATAATTGATTTTTCACTTATGAACATTGGCACACACATACGTAGTTGACAATGACAGATCGCTACTGACATTATTTCTGTTCCACATCCGTCAAAACCATTATATTCTCTGAGAGGATGGAATGATATACAAAGTAATGGAATGAACTAACCAGAACAACAAAAATAATATATATTACAACAAATAGTAAAAGTAGATAATCATTTTATTTAACTGGTAATAGTTGAAGTAGATTTTATAGATTTTATTCTGATGCTTCAAAGTACACATATAGATTACAATGTTAACTCTTATGGAAAAAAAAAATACAGTATCAAGTAACAACAATAATAAAAATTAATATAATCATAACATTGTATCCCTGGATTGATAGGAAATCATCTAAGCACTACTGTGCTTGTGTTATTCTCAGTATCAATCGAAGGAAAAAACATCGAATGTTGAGTTGATTTAATTCGTGTGTCAGCTCAATTTATTGGATCAATAGGTGACATTATACAATTTTTTCTAAATTGATATTGTTTTGCATTTATGAGTTTTTTAATTTTTCTTTGAAAATAAATTTACTTTTTAATATTTTTTACTTCGATTGGCATTAAGTTATACAGTTTTGGGCCAATGAAAAAAAAAAATGTTTGTGCATGGCTTTTCGAAAAACAGAGGTATATCTATAGAAAGGTTTGTGATTGATCGGGTTTGGTGCTGTTTATTAGTGTTAATTTTGGTTCTATTTTTTGAGTGCATGTGTAGTAGAGGGGTGGTAAATGAATAGTTTTTTATATTGAATATATCTGCTTCTTCGTATAATAAAGTTGTTGAAAAGAGTCTGGTTTTTCTTCATACATATTTTAATGAGACTATTCTGTGTAACTTGTAAATTTTTTTTTGTGCAGTATTGCTTAAGTCCTCCCATATTGTTATACAATATCTTAGAGGGGTTCTGCCAATGAATTATAAATTAATAGCATATTTTTTCGGTTCAGAATGTCTCGCAGTAAATAAAATTTATGCATCATTTGTCTGAGTTTTTTCGCAATGTAAGTAGCATGTTCATCCCATCTCAGATATTGATCAACTAGTATACCAAATATTTGATTTTCAGTTTTCATATTATAGGGCAACGCAATTAGGAGTTTCACAAGAAAGTTCATGGATGCTTAGATGATTTTTCCTAGGTTGATCTATGCTATTTAGACTGAAAGTTATAAATTTACTCTTTTGAAGTTTCAGGCTGAGCAAACTGTGATTTAGCCATACATATATGGAGATCAGACTCTTCTCAGCTTTTCTGCACAGCCCCTCCCAAGTATCCTCACTGAAAACGATAGCCGTATCATCTGCATAAGATACTAGGTGGATAAGTAAGTATTTTGGAAGTTATCAAAAAACAAGTTGATAGTAATTAGTATATTTTAGCCATAAAAAATCGAAAAATAAAAACTTTTTAACAAAACATCAAACCGACGAAATACGGACCTGAAAAGTAAAAAATAAAATAAACCTTCTTAGTCTCAGTAACCAAGCTCCTAAACTAATGTAAGTAACTAATTTTGAGTCGGCGCCAAACAAACCATCAACGAACATCATTAAATTACTTCAAAAAATTATCAGAATGTACCGCGCAACTGATGCATCATTTTACGCCTCACCTAATTCATTTGCTTGTTTGTTTGGCGCCGACTCAAAATTAGTTACTTACATCAGTTTAGGAGCTTAGTTACTGAGACTAAGAAGGTTTATTTTATTTTTACACGCTTTATATTAGCTTCACTTGTATGTTTGTTTGTTTGTTTGTTTGTTTGTTTGTTTGTTTGTTTGTTTGTTTGTTTGTTTGTTTGTTTGTTTGTTTGTTTGTTTGTTTGTATGTTTGTAACCGACTCCTTTGGGCGCGATTTTGACCCACTTCCAGACATCCGAATGATTTGAAATTTGGCAGGTATACCTAATTCCGATGACAATGCATTACGAAATTTTTGTGTGAAGAAAAAACAAAATGGCGGCTCCAATATGGTGTACGAGTTTTGTGATTATGGTCCGATTCGCTTCAAAATTGGTATCCGAAGATTTTTGTGGTCGGAAATTATGATTCTTTTGTCGAAATTGAAAAATTCAGGATGACGGCTTCAAAATGGTGGACGAGTTTTGTGATTATTGTCTGATTCTATTCAAAATTGGTATGTGGGGGTTTTTGGGGTCGAATATCATGATTCTTTTGTGATAATTGGAAAATTCAAAATGGCGGCTTCAAAATGGCGGCCGAGTTTTGTGATTATGGTTCTATTCAAAATTGGTATGTGGGGGTTTTTGGGGTCGAATATCATGATTCTTTTGTGATAATTGGAAAATTCAAAATGGCGGCTTCAAAATGGTGGACCGAGTTTTGTGATTATGGTCTGATTCTATCCAAAATTGGTATGTGGGGGTTTTTGGGGTCGAATATTATGATTCTTTTCTAAAAATTGGAAAATTCAAGATGGCGGCCGAGTTTTGTGATTATAGTCTGATTCTATTCAAGATTGGTACGTGTGAGTTTTTGGGGTCGAATATTATGATTCTTTTGTAAAAATTGGAAAATTCAGGATGGCGGCTTTAAAATGGCGGCCGAGTTTTGTGATTATGGTCTGATTCCATTCAAAATTGGTATGTGGGGGTTTTTGATGTCGAATATTATGATTCTTTTGTGAAAATTGAAAAATTCAAGATGGCGGCTTCAAAATGGCGGCCGAGTTTTGAGATTATGGTCTGATTCTATTCAAAATTGGTACGTGTGAGTTTTTGGGGTCGAATATTATGATTCTTTTGTAAAAATTGAAAAATTCAGGATGGCGGCTTCAAAATGGTGGCCGAGTTTTGTGATTATAGTCTGATTCTATTCAAAATTGGTATAGGGGGTTTTTGGGGTCGGAGATTATGATTACCTAATTTGATAAGATTATCCCATTTTTTTATTTGCGAAAAAATAATAAAAATAATAGTTTTTATAAATAAACCACACTAAAAAGTAGGAAATGAATAATAGTTTGAAAAACTAACCGCTTATAGAAACCAGACTAAAAATAGAAAATAAGAAAAAAAAATATTTTATTTGAAAAAAAGCGTGGGGTGCATGGCATCAATAATTAGGTATATAGTACATTACACACCGAGGCGATACCATGCACCCCACGCTTTTCTTTAAATAAAATATTTTTTTTTCTTATTTTCTATTTTTAGTCTGGTTTTCTATAAAAGCGTGTTTTTTAGTTTTTTCAAACTATTATTTATTTACTTTTCAGTTCCGTATTTCGTCGGTTTAATTTTTTGTTAAAAAGTTTTTCATATATTTTTTTAAATGTAGCGCAATGAACAAATTTCATGATAATTTTTTTACGCATACAAGGTGTTTGAAAGTTAGTCATTGATAATAATAATTTGTCCCACATACGGACATGTCCTCTCGTTTTTCAATAAGGTTGGGATCCAGAAATCAGGAGAATAAGATATAGATGATTTTATGGATCAAAGCTGGAATAGAACCATTTGCGGTTTTTATTTTTATTTTGTGCCACCTCATTATCGAAACATCTAGATTTGACTCAAGTTTATAAGTGAAAAAGTTGTATGCGGAAACACCAAATGCATTTAATCTCACTTAATTTTTCTGCTCTTTTCAAATTTGCAAATAAAATTTTAAAATATTGATATACAGGGTGTTGTTACGGCTCGAAACCTACTTATAAATTTTTTTAAGGCCAGACCCGGAATAAGTTTTTCTATTATGTTAATCGACACCTCTGTGGACAAAGAACATACGAATCAAATATTACAAAAATATATAGGGTGGTTCATAAGTTATTATTAATTGAAAAAAAATGGGGAAATTAATAAATCACCCTGTATCTTGGTTATAAAGAACGATAAACCCATAAAATATAGGTTATTTAGAAGCACCACGGTGTCTTCCATCTACCCTTACTGTATGCGCATTTCCCAATGAACAACCCTGTATAAAAGCAATATCCGTAAACATCTGAAAATCTAACTATTCAATGATAGAAAACAATTCACAGAAACCGAGTGCTGATTGATTCGAATCGTTGAAAAATTAATCCAGCCATCCAGTCCTGGGATTGAATGAATCAATCACTCTGTATATCGATGAAATCAGATAATTGACGAGAAAACATCGAACCTAACTGTCCCATCTACCAAAATGCCAATCCTAATGGAGTCGTCATCCCACGTGAGTCCTCCAATAAAATTTCTAAAGACATTTTTGTGAACCACTTTTCTATACGAATGAAAAATATCCGATTATACCGTGGGTAGCCGCGAAACCGGTCTGAAATTTGCAATATTTTATTGGTGAGCAGATAGACCTTATTTGTAGACTACGTGGGCTACCCATTTTTACTTCGTGTTTATTCGAATTGATTTTCTTCTACCGTTATGGAGTTTAATTAGAGATTCATGGAGGATTCGATTTCGCGAAGGTGTTGATTGAACGGGGTTTTTT